>VMDO01015545.1:0-50926 GCA_007922755.1 Pedetes capensis
TTTTTTTTTTTTTTTTTTTTTTTGCAGTACCAGCGGTTGAACCTAGGGCCTGGCATTTGCAGGCTTTGCAAGTGCCGGACCACTGAGCTGCACCCTCAGCCCAGTGTTTACTTTTTTTGAGACAGGGTCTCGCTAAATTACACAGACTGCCTCTGGTCTCGAACTTGTGACCCTTCTGCCTCTGCCTTCCAAGCTGCTGGGATTAGAGGCGTGCGCCACCCCGCCCGGCCCTATTTTTTATTTTTAATTTTGAGTCAAGGTCTCGTAATGTTATGCAGGCTGCTTCTGGCCCTGAACTTATGATCCTCCTGAATCGCTGGAATCACAGGCATGCACCACCATGCTCCACCCTAGTGGGACATTTTCTATTTCAAGAATAACATTCCTGATGTAATCCTTTGCAGCTAAAAATGACAACTTATGATTTAAAAAACACAGGAAAAAAGCTGTTATAGCAGGTTGTGGTGGCATCTGCTGGTAATCAGTTGTGAAGGATGAGGCAGGAGGACTGTGAGTTCGAGGACAGCGAGTTCAAGGACAGCCTGGTGAACACTTTAAAAAAAAAATTAAGCTCTGACAGCAGGAAGGCCTCAAGAAATTCAGGGAAGAGACATTTCTGATACTATATTTCTCATATTCCATTCACACAGGCAGCTCACTATTTATTTAGCTACCTTTCACCTCTTCCTCCTGTCAGCCCTCCAGCAGACAATGTGGGCTGGCATGCTCAGGCCAGCATGGCCTGAGCTCTCTGTCAGCTTCTCATCTAGTTTCCTATCTTTACAGTCTCAGTGTCCACCATGAGCAAATTCTTTAAAAAATTAGGCATGTTAATGCTTCAAGATTTCTACTATGCTTTGTTGTTGTTGTTGTTAGGTGCCATCGAGTCGTGGCCAACTCATAGCGAGCCTTATAGGGTTTTCAACGGCTGATTGTTTTCGGGATTGCCTCGGGAATAGGTTGCCACGTCCTTCTCCCATTTTTGTGGTGCTGGGAATCGAACTCGGAACCTCAGAGAGGCACTCTAACAACTGAGCTAAATCCCAGCCCCTAAACAGAGAAGTTGTTGTGGATTGCCAGGTCCTTCCATTTTTGCGGTGCTGGAAATCGAACTCAGGACCTCAGACACTACAGCACAGCACTCTACCGACTGAGCTAAATCCCAGCTCCTACTATGTTTTACTTATGGCTAATTCTACACTCTACTCTCTCCTATCTGGAGAATTTTTTTTTTTTTTTTTTTTTTTTTTTTTGCAGTACTGGGGGTTGAACCCAGGGCCTCGCGCTTGCATGGTCTGCAAGTGCTGGACCACTGAGCTGCGCCCCTTGCCCATTTTTTTTTTACTTTTTGAGACAGGGTTTCGCTAAATTATACAGACTGCGTCTGGTCTCAAACTTGTGATTCTCCTGCCTCCGCCTCCGGAGCCGCTAGGATTACAGGCATGCGCCACCACGCCCGGCTCTATCTGGAGAATTCTTAACAGTTACTGCTCAATGAAGTCTCCCCTAACTCTCCAGGCCTCGCTATGACTTTATTCTTTTTCTAAGCATTTGGCTAGACAGTGCTTCCTAACATAATGTGAATATAGCATCAGTCACATTGTCTAAATTGTGCCAGGCAGGCTGGTGCATGCCTGTATCCCAGCACTTAGGAGGCTGAGGCAGGAGGATCAGTGGGAGTTCGAGGCCAGCCTTGTCTATATAATGAGTTCCAGGATGGCCTGAGTTAAACAGTGAGATCCTGTCCCAAACAACAGCAACAACAACAACAACAACAAAAACCATCGTCTACGTTGTTTAGATTTCAATTTCTCTCTTAGAATGCAGGCTCTCTAGAGAGAACACAGGATTGTATTTTTCTTTCTGACTTTAGCACTTCCATATTATCCAAGATACAATAAGAGATCACCAAGTATTAATTAAACTGAGAAAATGACAGCACCATATAGAAATCATAGAACAATAGATAACTCAGGGTGCATAAATACTTCAAAACTGAAAAAACAGATCGCCTCAATTGAAACATTGCAAAAAGTAATGAAGTTTCAATAACAGGTGAAATGATGGAAAAAGTTTATTAATATACAAGGCACTAAGACAGTTAATTTTTCAAGCACTAGTGAGATGTGGCTCAAATGAGCCCTCTAGTGCATTATCAGGGGAATGTCATTGGTATAATCCTTCCTTGAGGGCAGTTTTGCTAACAAAAATTGAAATGTACACTCCTTCGGTGTCAATAGTTCCACATTCTGGCATTTGTTTCAGATAGATAAGCAGGTAAGAGTGCAAAACTGAAAAGCTCACCAGTGTTTCACTGGTATTACTAGAGTGGGGGAGACATCGTTGAATGTCTATATGCAGAGGATTATACTCTTAAGTAAATTATGGCAAAACCATAAAATTGAAAAATTTATAGTTACTTTTACAAATACGATTGTTTGAATTACAATTTTACACTGAATTATATCTTTATATTGATACAAACAAATAGCCACAAACTATTGCTGAGTAAGAGACCAGGAAATAAGCAGTGCTAGAATATACTTTAAAAAGAGAAAAAGATAGGGCTGGGAGTACAGCTCAGTGGTAGAATGCGTGCCTAGAATGTATAAGGCCCTAGGTTCAATCTCTAGCACTGTACAAAAAGGAAAAGAAGCTGAATGTGGTGGTGAACACTTCCAATCCCAGCGCTTAGGAGGCAGAGCCAGGAGGATCACAAGTTAGAAGCCAGCCTGGGCTACACAGTAGAACCCTGTCTCAAAACAAAAAAAGAAAGAACAGAACCCACATGGATGAGGGTATATTAAAGGGACATAGGAAGCACCTGAAAGTTTCCAATGGTCAAAGCTAGAACAATTTAAACCATAGTATAAAATAGTATTTGGATTAGAACTCAAAGTATAAAACAGATATCCATTAAAAAAAATGAAAAAAGGACTGAGAGTGTGGCTCAATGATAGAGCACTTGCCGGGCATCTGGAAGGCTCCCAGTACTGAAATGGAAAAAAAAAAAAGAAGAAGAAATTATAGTTTTATAATTACTAGCAAAATTTTTTGTCAAATCTAGTATAAAGGATACTATATCTGCATAGATTAGAAACCAAATTCTATGTAATATATAAATATCGGGTTTGAATTTACCATGTACTCTTCACTTTCTTCTCTATAGTCATCCAATTCTTTATCTAGGCGAGAAAGTTCTTTATTGATCTCATCAAGTTCTGCTTGTAAGCTCTTGTATTCCTGCAAGCCAGTATCAAAATTTCTCTTGTAGAGTTGTCTTTGTTGATCTGAAGTGATAGGTGGATATTCCCTAAGAATTGAGAGAGAAAATGACTACATGTGTATTCTTTGCAGATACAATACCTAGCATTCTTCCTTAAAGACAATAAAGCTGGTAAGATATAGAGATTCACATTCTCTTATTTCCTGGTTTTTATAGGGAGAGGAAAACGAGATACAAATAACTTCTATTAAGAACCATTACAGTGGCCTGGGGGTTTAGCTCAGTTGGTAGAGCGCTTGCTGGGCATGCACTGAAGACCTAGGTTTGATACCCAGCACTGGGGAAAAAAAGAAAAAAAGAATGATTACAGGGCTGGGGATATATCGTTTAGTGCTAAATTACTTGCCTAGCATGTGCAAGGCTCTAGGTTTGATCCCCAGGACTGCTAAAAAGAAAAAGAAGAATGATACTTTTAATCTTACTGCTTAAAAAAAAAAAAATACCTCCCCTAAGCTTTAAAGTTGAAAATCATTTGTGAAATTTAAGGTTGAAGTCATAGGAACACATTTTTTCTCAACATATAATACCAAATGATAATGGAATCCTTATATTTTATTTTTTTGTGGTGCTGGGGATTGGACCCAAGGCCTTAGTGCATGCTAAGCAAGCACTCATCGAGCTAAACCTGTAGCCCTAGAATACTTAAGTTTAAAGTCTTAAAACAAATTCTGGAACACAAAGCCTGTTTTGATCACTGCAGCAGCAGAGCAGCTGGTTGGGAGTGGCTGTTTCCTGCTACCACCTACAGTCTTCAGACTGGCTTATTTATTTATTTTGGTCTTGTTTTCCTAAGTAGAAATAGCTTTTCTTGTCCTTTCATTAAAAAGTAGATATTACAAATGTACACATAGGGGCTGGAGGTGTAGATCAGTGCTAGAGTGCGTGCTCAGCCTGTGCAAGGCCCTGAGTTCAGCACCAAAAACAAAAACAAAAAAGTACACATATTAAAAACATGCTCATTATAGAAAAAATCTGGTAGTTCATTAAAGTATGAAGAGAAAAAACTGGAGTTCTGTATCACGTGTTTCTGAATAAACCAGCTTTTCCTTGAATATGAAGGTGATATCGTTAACCCGCAGCCCACTGAGAAAATACTCTAAATTGTTTCACAGGACTAAGAAGCTTTACAGTAATATGGAATTTCAAATATTAGATCTAATTACTTTTATATCAGGAAGAAATTAAATTACTTGATCAAAAGGGAAACAAAAGCTTGGGATTTCTCAAAGTTTTTAATTACATCTTCCATGATACAAGTTAGGCAAATATTTTACAGATCTATCCCAGGCCAAGAAACTTGTGAAGAGGGAAAATGAGGTGTCAGAATCATCAGTGAGTAGGAAATCTCATGCTATCCATGCCTTGAGAAGCAGTATTTTGATGAACCAACCTTTATACCACAAATATTTCTGATGCGAGTGCCAGTACTGAGAACACTGGCCGCGAATGGCTACCTATCATACCTGTGTGTGTATTTGGTGATGGAAGACTAGAATTGTCCACTAACACAAAGGAACTACAACTTTGGCTGGAACACTAACATGTTACCTCAACTATTTACAAAACTGTCAAAGTTCTTTAGATTAAATTTTATAAGGAACTCTGTTCTTATAAAAGTTTAAATTAAAGGTATTTGTCAAAGGAAGAGTATAGCACATGGATTGGAATTTTATAATCAGTAAAACAAAATTCCTCTATTCCTTTGTTTTATTCATTTGAAAAGCCATCTTTGGGTGACTAGTGGCAAAAGAACACTGGTGAAGCTCATCAGACACATTGTGGGGAAGTTTGATTATGGCCAAACAGACACCCCCCCACCACTTCAACCTTCATTACAAGAGGGAACCAAGGAAAAAACACAATATAACACAAAAAAATTGACTGGCACAGAATGAATGACACCAGTGATCCCAGTTTCTGAGGCAGTGACTCCAAACCTGGCTGGCCACATCGAAAACCAGGACATGCAAGCGGTCCCAGGAAGAGGAAAACCACCCTACCTGATCCAGTCTTCCTCCAGCTCGTCACAGGACTCGCCGCCTGTTGTGTAGTCTGTCTCATAGTGGTCTGGCTCGGATCTCCTTGACTTCCCTGCTCTCCCTTTCGTTGGAGCCCTTTTGGAAGGTGTCTCTAGGTTACCGCTATTGCCATAATGAGGCTGCCGGAAGTCATCCACAGGCGAAGTCAAGGGAAGCTCCTGAGCCACTTCTGGCACCCTAATAAAAATACGGGTCATTGTTCAGTGACCATTGAGCACACTGCGACTCTGCCAGCACACAAGCACCACCAAGGGCAGCAAGAAGCACCGAGAGACAGGGGCAGTCACTCAAGGAGTTCACATGCCCCCACACTGAGCAGACGCCTGGTTTCCTGCATTCCATGTGGCACCAGCTCAGAATCTTCTAACACACACAAGTAGCTTTAAAGTTCTCATTGGGGGCACATTTCTGAACTAAGTAAAAGGGATCTCAGATTTCCTTTTAGGAAGTTCAGACTGAATTTTAAGAGGTGTTTATCCACCCTGTGCCAGAAACTTACTCTACAAAAGGCTGTTAGGAAAATAATGATCATGATTCTATTCCACAGGTTCTTCCAGTTCCATGGAATGTTGCATGGGGAAGAGGACACAGAGCATCTTAACCCTCAAGAGATAAGCTCTCCGTGATATTAATTTTATATTACCATATGCAGATTTTATCCTCAAGATTAAAGTTTGAAAAACTTTTTTAAAAACCTAAAATTGAAACTAAAAAAGCTTTACATTGTAGTGAATTAAAGAGTTCATGAAAAACCAAGCATGGTGTCAGGCATGGTGCCACATGCCTGCAATCCCAGCACTCGAGAGGTTGAGGTAGGAGGATCATGGGTTCAACGGCAGCATTGGGTACACGATGAGTCCCTGTCTCAACTCCCCCATCACTGAAAAGTGGTCTATTAGTCTTTTTTAAATTGCTATGTTACTCTTGAAGCAAAACAGAATGAAAAAAGGGTTACCATGACACTTATTTTTCAAATGCAATTATTTCATGTTGCATCTGATTTTATTTTATTTTTGTGGTACCAGGAGGTTGAACAGAGGGCCTTATGCATACTTTGCAAGCACTTGACCACTGAGCTGAAGCCTCAGCCCCTTTTTTATTTTTATATTGAGACAGCATCTCGCTAAATTACACAGGGTAACTCTGTCCTCAAACTCATGATCCTCCTGCCTTCACTTCCCAAATTGCTGTGATTACAGGCATGAGTCACACTTTCTGGCACTGTTAAAGCCTCTTCTTCTTCTTCTTCCTCCTCTTCTTGCTCCTCTTCTTCTTCCTCCTCTTCCTCTTCCTCCTCCTCCTCCTCCTCCTTCTCCTTCTCCTTCTTCTTTTTGAGACAGGACTCACTGTGTAGCCCAGGCTGGCCTCAAACTTCAGGCAATCCTCCTGCATCAGCCTTCCAAGTGCTGGGATCACAAGTGTGTACCACTATGCTCCAGATTTTTTTTTTTTTTTTTTTTTTTTTCCCCGGTACTGGGGGTTGAACACAGGGCCTCGTGCCTGCATGCTCTGCAAGTGCTGGACCACTGAGCTGCACCCCCAGCCCATTTTTTTACTTTTTTGAAACAGGGTCTCACTAAGTTACGAAAACCACCTCTGGCCTCGAACTTGCGATCCTCCTGCTTCCGCCTCCCAAGCTGCTGGGATTACAGGCGTGCGCCACCACGCCCAGCTTATGCTCCAGATTTTAAATTGCATATAATGTTTCTGCCACAAGCAGGAAAACAAAGCCTAACACAGGAACAAATTACCAAGAGTTGGGACAAGTATAAACTACTTCTGAGTACCAGAAACACAAAATTTTACTTTCCTCTGTAGGTCAAGAGCAAGAACAGAACTGAAAATACCAAAAAAAATAAGACTTTTAAAGCATCAGCCTTGCTATTCAAACTATTAAAAAATAGCCAGCTGCGATGGCACATGCCTACAATACCACACTTGGGTGGGGGGAAGCAGAAGGATTGCAAGGTCAAGGCCAGAGGCAGCCTCCATAACTTTTTTCCTACTGCTTCCAACTTATAGAAACCATCATCAGCCGGGCGCAGTGGCACACACCTGTAATCCCAGTGACTTGGGAGGCAGAGGCAGGAGGATTGCAAGTTTGATACCAGAGGCAGTCTGCGTAATTTAGCGAGATCCTGTCTCAAAAAAGAAAAAGAAATGGGCTGAGGGTGCAGCTCAGTGGTCCAGCACTTGCAGAGCATGCAAGCGCAAGGCCCTGGGTTCAACCCCCAGTACCACAAAAAAAAAAGAAAAGAAAAGAAAAGAAAAGAAACCATCATCTTGAGCTTCATCTAGCAGGTTTACCAGGTGATCCAGAGCCACTTGGTTCACACTGTTGTCTGAGTCTTAATATTTCTAATCACAATTTCTTGTAGTCTGCTAAAACTTTGGGGAATGTGTATGTAGTGGGGTATCATGGCAGTATTTATTTCTATTTCCTAAATTTATTCAGAAATGTGGCTTTGTGTCCTATGTTAATGCTACTTCTAGTAAAGGGAAAATTTGATTTTCTCCATAAGTCAATGATTAACAAGTTCCTAGACACTGCCAAAACTGCAAACTACTAGCTTCTTGCTTTGAGGTGGCAAAACAAAAACTCTGAATATAATGGGTCTACTTGAGGGGTGGGAACCAAGGAGAAAGGAAGCTAAAAAAAAAAGGAGGAAAAATCAAAACAGGCTTCTTGCCATAATTTTATAGTAGATATTGGTACTGTAAATTTTTATTTTGGAAGTTTTCCACCTCTCTTCCTACATCCTTTAAAACACTACACAGTAACATATTTGATGTAGTATGAAAACTAAAAATGCAATGCTTAGCAAGAGAAGTATTTACAAATTACGAGTTACGGACAGCCTTCAAACCTACCTTTAGAGACAATTCTTATCAGGTCAAAATACATACAACCCATAGGAGGTAACTACCTCCTCTTCACTCACAGACTCGCATTCTCAGGCTCACTTGGTCTCCTCCAGAGGCTCATCCTTGTGTAGGTTTTGGAATTCCTCCTTTATTCTCACACACTCCAGATTCCTTGCTGCCGCTACCGTACCTGACTCTAGGTGTCCTTGCTGAGCACTTTTTCCCACCTTTGTTTTGCAACCTCTATGAGAACACAGACTTGGTATTCCCAAGAGCACTTCATTTAGTATTGCACAAACATCTGATGTTCAAGATAATTACTGAATTAAAAACACATTCACAAGAATCCTCCTTTGCTGATGACACACAGTATCAGTAAAGGAAGAGAAACAACACATGACCAACATCAATGCCCCAACTGTCAGGATGATATTCGTTATAAACATGGTATTTTTCAGTTGCTACCATTACTGGGGAACATATCTGAGACAGCAAGCAAGAATCCTTCTATCTTTGGAGTCCCTGGGTTATGCCATGCTTGAAGGTACCTGCATTCTTGGGGCTTATGTAAACCAGGGTATTCCTTTTTCTGCTTAAGCTACTTTAAATTGGGTTTCTATAATTCCTATTACTTGCATACAAGTCCTAACACATCATCCTACCAGCCTATTGCTATCAAATAATGGCCTCATTTGGTACCATAAGGAGTCAGCCTGCCTTGAAAGCTCTACATGGTAACAACATTCAACTTAACTTGATTTATAAAGGTTAATTCACCCTGAGTGTGAACAAAACAGTAGGGAGTGTACTTATTAGAGTTTGTTCAAATTCACTTAGTGAGGGTGGAATGGCAACCACCTTCAGCTAAATTCCAGTGTCCCCTGATGCAGGATTAATTCTGATTAGCAGACTAAATTGAAGTTACAAATATAAGACATTATGAAAAGCAAAAGGAACAAGACATGAGAGTAGTTAGCATATGACTCCACTTTGTTATAGAAAGACCAATAACAGACTAAACCAACAGGTGGTGGTAGACATCACAGTACTGATCACCTTGGGGTATGGGTGGGCATAGGGGTATTGATGGAATACAGCACACATTCACTGTGAGGTTTCACATCCACATAAATGTGGAGGACCCAGCACAGTACATAAGGTATCAGATGCTACAGTTTGGATATGATTCAAATGTGTCCTCCAAGGATTCAGGTTTTGCAGGCTTGGTCCTTAAGTGGGGTGATGTTGGGGACCTTTACAGGTGAGGCCTACTAGGCACCCTTTAACATCACCAAAGGACCTGCCCTGGAAGGGGATTAAGGTGTTTCTCTGGACAAAAAAAAAAAAAAAAAGTATTAAAAGAAGGTGTTCAATTTGTAAATTACTCTCTAGCTTCAGGTTCTGAGATGTGATCTCTCCTTCCATATGTTGTTAGGTGCCATTGAGTGGGGTCCAACTCATAGTGACCCTATGTACAACAGAACAAAACACTCCCTGTGGCACTCACTGTGCCATGCCCAGCATTATCAGTGCCTCTCTGCTGTTAATAGGTGGCAGATTATTTTGGGAGTGGGTTGCCACTTCCATATGTATTCCTGCATCATGATGCCATCCACCAATGAACCAAGCTGATGCCAGTGCCATGCCCCTGAATCTCCAGAATGGTGAGCTAAATAAACCCTTTTTCTTCATAAAGTTAGCCTACCTGAGATATTTTGTTACAGCAATGAAAAATAGACTAATACATCAGAATTCTGAAATTCAAATGAAATTTTCTAGTTTAATGCACACATATGTGGATAGAGTTAATCAACACCCAATCTTCCTTTTATGAGATCTAATAACTATAGACAAGAGAGCCTGAGAACCACACTTAGCACTTCTCAGTTAACTTTATTTCACCTTCACTTAAACTTTAAAACCAGAAATAGTAAAGACAGCAACACATGCAAACACATTCCTAAAAAAGATCACAATCTAGCCTTTCAATTAAATCAGCAAATTATATCTTCCTTTTAGAAGGGGACAAGGACCCCACCCTCCTCATCCTGTTCTTCTTAGCACTTACACCTCTATCAACAAAGCAAACATCATTATAATGCAAAAGAAAGATCAGTGTCCAGCTTGTGTGTATAATGTTGAATACTTTTTAAAGGAGAATAGCACAAAAATAGTTGATTTTTAAACACAGGTAAATATTTATTTTTAGATTCACCCTATCAAACTAAGAGAGATGCTACTTACAGTGGTGTTGACTTATAGGCAGACTCTGGATATGACCGCTTGCCATTCACCTTGCCATTAGAGGAGTAAGCCATAGAACTGTCCACTCTCTCCACATAGTCAGACGGGGGTGGAGGCATGTCTGGTGTGCCCGCAGACACATTTTTAACCTTTAAAAAAACACCCCCAAAAGACACAGTTATTATGTGCCCTATAATTAAAACAGGGGAAGAAAAAGAAAGTTATCATACAGAAAATATCTAATATTTGGCCCATTAAATACTATTAGCTTCTAATAATTGCTTTTTTATTATTAGTGTTAACAGACAAAATATATTTATAAACACATAAGCAGTACAATTGCTTGTTTAGTAAGACTAGAACATTTTACCAAGTAGGAAAGAATCTCACCTGATTCTCATCCTAATATAATTATGTGGCATAATTATCTATGGTATTGTCCCACACCCCACTCCACATTAGAAAGACTAAGCTTAGCTTATCTAGTCTAGGTCTGGGTTCTTTTCTCTTCTCTTTCTCTCTTCTCCCTCTCCCTCTCCCACTTTCTTGCAGTAATAGGGAGTTGAACTCAGGGTCTTCATACATGCTATGCAAAGTACTCTACTACTGAGTTGTACCACTAGATCCTTTTTTATTTTTTCCATTTTGAAACAGGGCCTAAATTGCACAAGCTGCCTCTGGCCTAGCACTTGCAATACTCCTGCCTCAGCCTCCCGAGTTGCTGGGATTGCAGGCCTGTACCATGGCACCTGGCTGAGAATTTTCATTTCTAACAAGATCTCAGGTAAATGCTGCTGCTATCATCTGAATACCATACTTAACACAATCACTGACCTAGGAGGAAAAGGACATCGGAGGTTCTGGGGTTTTTTTGGTACTCAGGGTTGACCAAGACCTCATGTATACTAGGCTAGTGTTCTACCACTGAGTTCCACCGTAGCCTCCAGTTTTTACATTTTTTATTTTGCAACAGAGTCTCATTAAGTTGCACAGGCTTCTGGCCCCAACTCAAGATCCTCTTGCCTCAGCCTCCCAAGTAGCTGGGATTACAGAGTGAGCCACCATGCCCCACGACATTGGTTCTTCATAATCTATTCATTTCTAAACATATGATGTTAAAACCACAGAAGAAATTAGGAAACAGAGTTCTTTTAATTGGATTATTTTACTATTATAAACCATTGCAATTAGGATCAGCATTAATACAGTATATTTCCCCATAATATACACATCTTATACCTTAGGTTTTCCATCCTTTGTAGCACTAAAACAGGCCAAGCCCCTCCAATCACTGCAACATTACACATCCCAAGATATTTTCCCACCCCTCAGAGTACACAGAGGTATTCTTGATTGTTTCATATTCAGAGTTAGAAAGGAATGGGATCTTTTCCCTCTGAAAGTGGAATTCAGCAGCAGCTGCCAAACCAGTGGGTGGGTTTCCAGGGAGTGTACTTAAATCCCACCACAGGGAGGATGGGCTGGGATCTACACTTGGCTCCCACTGAATTCCTCACAAAAAACACAACAGAAATTCCACAGGCAAATGTTCTTCCTAGTTAAAGGCCTATTCTTACTCTAGAGACTTCACTAGAATTTAAAGACTTCCTTTTTTTACAGCCCATTTTACACTTCTCCTGCTGCCCGCCCCTGCCCCTTTCTCTCCAGCAGCAACTTCAGCAGAGGCTGGGTGTTCTTTGAGACTTCTCACTGCCTGGAATGCCCTTCCACCTTTCTTTGCCAGCTGATACTTCACTAGGCTTCAAGTCTTGAGGCCTTCCACTCAAGTTCCTGCTGGGTGAGGCACCAACCTGTCCTACATCTGCCTATAAACCTCCCACCAGAGCACTTTCAAATTGCCAAGTAATTGCTCACTCTCAGTAGTGGCTCATTCATTTATCTCTAACCTTAGGAGACAATGCACTGTTCTTAAGTGATTGTTCACATTACAACACTAAGCTGGCAGGCTGTTTAAGGTACAACCTTACTCCTTAGAAAGGAGGAAGCTGTGGCGCAGGCAGTTGGATAACTTTCCTAAGGACCTAGACCTAATGAGAATGGTAATGCCGGCAGTCTCCTACTTTACTCTTTGAGTTTCCAAAGTCCAGCCTGGTGCCTGCCACAAATCAAGAGCCCAGTATTTGCGGTAGGCACCTGCTTGGTTACTGCTTAATATCTGTGCTGTGTTAACACTAGTATCTTATCAATGAGCCACTCTGAGCTTTCTTTCTTTTTTTTTTTTTTTAAGGAAACAGGATCTCGCTATGTAGCTCAGGCTAGCCTCAAAATTGCAAGTATCTTGCCTCAGCCTCCTGAGTAGCTAGGACTACAGGCATGCACCACTGCATCTGGCTCCAGCACAGATCTTTCATACTGAAACATTTTGTTGTTGTTGTTGTTTTTTAGTTTTTAAAGATAGGGTATCACTGTGTAGCCTGGGCTGGCCTTGAACTCATGTTCCTCCTGCTTGAGCCTCCGAAGTGCTGGGATTATAGGTGTGTACCTGGTACTTGAACCTTTTTAATACATATGCATAAAAAATTCCAAGGCACAGCTTGCTTCAGCAGGTCACACTCTAAAATCCCAATGATACAGAGATTATCATGGGCCCTGTGCCAGGATAACATCTAAATTCATGAAGGATCCTTTTGTGGGGGGACAGTACTGGAGTGTTGAATCCAGGCCTTCATACATATTTTGTAAGTGCTCTACCATTGGGCTGTACTTCCAGCTCATTTTTAAATTTTTTTTTTTAACACAGGGTCTAAATTATGCAGGCTGCCCGACTGCTGGGATTAGTGGCATTTACCACCACACCCAACTATTTACCTATTCCTTTTTATTTTTTAAAAGATAGGGTCTTGCTGTGTAGCCCAGGCTGGACTTGAATTTGCATCAATCTCCCTAACTCAGCCTCCTAAGTGCTGGGGTTATACTCATGTGCCACCATACCCAGCTTGCTAGCCTTTTTTTTTTTTTTTTTTGGTAGCACTCGGGGTTGAACCCAGGGCCTCACGCTTGCATGCTTTGCAAGTGCCAGACCACTGAGCTGCCACTTCTAGCCCATTTTTTTACTTTTTGAGACAGGGTCTCACTAAGTTATGCAGACTGCCTCTGGTCTCAAACTTGGGATCCTCCTGCCTCCGCCTCCCGAGCTGCTGGGATTACTGGCATGCACCACCGCGCCCAGCTTGCTACCCATATTTTCAAGAGTTCCTTCCCAGCTGTGGAATGGGATTTAGCTCAGTTAGGAGAGTGCTGCTCTGTGCTCTCAGCGGCGCTGGGTTGATCCCAGCACCACAAAAATGGGAAGATGTGACAATCCACTCCCAAAGCAATCCTGACCAAACAATCAGCCATTGAAAACCCTATGAGGGTTGCTATGGAGTTGGACCCCACTTGAGGGCATCTAACAACAGTAACCTAGCTATGATGCCAGATTCAAAAGTCAATAAGCAGCAGCCTCTATTCTCAAAGGAGCTTAAGAGACAAGAGCCAGAGGCAGAGCCAAAATGTACTTGTAAAACAAGGAGGAAGGTAATTTTTTTTCCTTTTTTCTTTTCACTTCTATCCCCAAAGCCAAAATACTACCCTTTCTCTCATGCACTTCACAGTACCAATGCAAAGTCAGTATAAATCTAGTACTGTTGCTTTTGAAGAACAGTAGTGTAACAGGAACTCCTTTGAAATTATCCTTTGCTCCCTCTGGAGTAGGACCCTACCATTGTCCTGACTGATTCCACATTGCTCCTCTGGCCTGATCGCTGAGTCCTTTTCAGCACTTCTCAAACTCCAGGAACAGTGACCCCTGCAAGCTCACATCCTATGACAGAAACTGAAGCTGCACTTCTAAGCAAGAGCAATCATCTCATAATGGGAACCAAATTGCTACCAAGCAATAATGATTTCTCTAGAAACAATGATCTCCCCAGAGCACATCTGCAGAATTAGTCCTGAGATAATGATCAATTCGACCCAGATGGCTTAACTACACAGACTTCTTGCTTTGTGCTTCACCCACCTAATCCTGAAACTCTTGTCAGTCCTCTAAGACAGGGCTGAGGACAGTGGTCCCCCTATTCCTTTCCAGTATGGCCACACTGAATAAATTCTTTTCTTGCTTTACCTCCACTTATCTCTCAAATTGGACTCTCAAGGCCAAACCTGGTCTGTTGGTGATAAAGCAGGTTAGCTCAGCCATTAGCAGGCGATGTGGAGGAAAAGGGGGTTGAAAATGGCTCCTGCCATTCCACCATGATGAATCCGCAAGCATCTCTAAGGACATTGGAAAGACATTTTCAAATGGGTCCCACGCCCTATCCAAGCCACTGAGCCATTCACAAAACAAAGACCCTAGGCCCACATCACACTAGGCGTCCAGAGCTGATGTCACATTGAGCATCCCCTACTATGAATAAAACTAAGAGAAATGTGTCTGCTCTCTTTTCCCTTCTTTTCTTTCCTCTCCTCTCTTAAGTCTTCTCTCTCTAGCAACCACATGCACACCTCTCCCTTTTTGTGGTCCCCACCATCTTCTCTGTTTATCCAAGGTGTCTTTCCTTCTAAACGCCTGCTTAACTCTCTTGTTCTCTGGCTTCTTTACCTTCCCCTGGGGAACAGAAACCACTTTATGCCAAGTCACCCAAGGAACACAGGTTTTTCCAATGTCCTTTCTAGGTTTACCTAAGCTTCTCCAGGTACTTCAGTCTTTCCTGTAATTATTCCTTAAAGGTGTACTATCTTTAATAAATCTATTATAAATCCTCTCCTATAACTTCTGTGTCGGGTATAAAATCTTTTATATGCTGACTATAAGAACCAGTATTTTACTGCCAGATTTCTGGACCTGTGCTCCAGACCTACCTCTCTACATCCCCACGAATCTCCAGTAACATTAAAATCTCCCAAAGTCAGGCCTCTGGCCTAGGACTCTAGTAACAGTAGAAGGAAGTACAAAAGGCCACTGGGGAGTAATGAGATAGCAATAATTCATCCAAAGAGCCTCCAACCTATATTCCCTAGTAGCAAATAAGGCATTTCTAAGTTTCATTGTTGTTACTGATAGGAACTTCAGCCAGCCAATGTTATAGCTAGAGTTCTATGAATGAGTGAGTGAGTGAGAAAGGAGGGAGGGAGGGAAGGCAGGCAGGGAGAGAGGGGGAGAGACAGACAGACAGACACAGACACCATTATCACAGTAAATTCGTGAAGATTTTAGAACCTGAGAAAAATAACTAGAGCTTCATTCTTTTTTTCAGTGCTGGGGACCAAACCCAGGCCCAAACACATGCCATGTGCTAAGCAAGCCCTCTACCTGACCTATATCCTCAGCCCTAGACTTCATCGTAGCCAGCAAATGGTGAACAGTTTTTCCTTAAGTCATCAGAATAGCTTTAAAAATTAGAGGTAGGAGAAATCAGAGTGAAAACATAAATTAAGACTTGTACAAACTAAGCACTGAGGGGGGAAAATGTCAATCATTCCCAAAGCCAAATGCTGGCTGGACTTGTTACTGGGAAGCAGAGAGGAGCCTCAGGCCAACCGGCATCTCTCCCTCAGGGCAGGGAAGGGCTCCACCAGCAAGTGGAAACCCTCACAGCAGAGCCCTGCTGGCTCCCCAATGCCCTCAATTCTACATTTAGACTTTATAAAGGCAGCAGAAAGACAGACAGGCTGAGGTGTGTGTGGGAAGTGGAGGTGTCACTCTTCAGACTAAATTGAAAAAGAACCACCACTGACCTAGACCATGGTTAAGGAATATTAATAATGAATTCAGGGGAATACACAGGAAAGGTTTACTAAAACTCATATTCCAATCAAAAAAGACCTAACTGCTTCTGAAATGTCAAAATACAATAAATGATTTCAAAAGATCTGCAAAAGAATTATGAGAGCTGGGTGTGGTGGTGCTCACCTGTAATCCCAGCACTCAGAAGTTGACACAGGAGATCAGCACATGTTTGAGGCCACCTGGGCTATGTAGTGAGTTCCATGATGGCCTGGGCTACACGGCAAAACCGTGCCTCAAAAAAAAAAAAAAAAAAAAAAAACTAGTGATGGTGAAGATAAATTTGTATTTGAAATTGAATTGTACTCATTGGAAGGGTTCTGATGATGTCACATGTGAACAAATCTTGTTAACATCATATAACCCTCCTCTGAGAGTTAATGAAAACATCCCAAATCTCTTTGGGATGCCAGAAGGAAAACAAAGAAACCAGCTCTGTTTTAAAACAGCCCAAGTGCTCCCCAGATACCTGTCAGTCTTTTGCCCTCCTCACTGGGACCAACAGGATCCTATGTGGCCCATCTGCCCAGCCTAACTCCCTGAAGTCAGAGGGAAGAAAAAGGTCAACGTTTGGGGAAAACTCTTGCCCCATTAAAACTGATTTCTTGTCATGTAGAATTAATAAAAGCAAAAAGGTTGTGATGACAGCCATTCTCCATTTTCTCTCTGTCCTGTCCTCTTTCCGAGGTCACATGTGGAGAAAGAGTCAGGCTAGCCCTGTGTCTATCCAATCTAGCAATGTAACAAAAGTCATCTACTTCTAAGAAGGAAAGGAAAGTTTATCGCTGGGTGTCTATCATGCACCAGGCAGAGTCTGACCTTGTTTGTTCATCACTACCACCTGGTTAGATAAGATCATCAGTATTTTCTGCTGAGGAAATAGAGAGGCTAAGGTTAAAATATCTTGCTCAAAGTCACACAGAAGGCGAAGTGGCAAATAAGGAACCTGAACCTTGGTCAACCAGTTCCAAAGCCTTGCTCCTTCTGGTGTAACAAATCTGACACCTCTGAATTCAAACACAGCTTGAGGTAGCCACTGTGGCTAGGTATTTCAAACATTCTTTGAAACAAAGGAAATCATTCTCATTGTCTTAAGCTTTTCACTGTACCCTAGTGAGATATGACATGAAACCGCTACTTGCCTAACTTTGTAAGAGAAACTTTTGACGTAAAGTTACTATGAATATATGCTGCAGGCACCAGGTCCCCTTGTTTAGATCAGAGATGGGAATACTATCCTTAGAAGAGCTCTTCCTGTCTGGGAAGTGCAGTGGAGAAATACCTCAGACATGAGGGAGGAGAAGGTTAATCTCAAAGTACCATCTCTACTTTTATGACCTGCCCATCCCACCTTCATAGCCACTGTCCTTGTACTACAGGTTCTTAACAGCAAGTGATCCAACTCGTTTTTCCTGTTTTCTGGTATTTTTACACCTGCAGTTCTTGCCCCCAGCAAAAGCTCAAAATGGCTTCTGGAAAGTCCTCTCCCATCCACCTTTTGCCATTTGAAAGTAAATGTTCCCACATGTATTAATCCCATAAATGAAGAGGTCATACACCAACTCTGAGGAAATCTAATTAATTTAGGTTGTTCAGATCTCACTGAGATTTTGCAAATACACTGCCCCCTACCCAGCCGCATGCTGCCCAAAGAAACAGTGCTATATTGCATCAAAGATGAATTTTAAGAGTCAATGGGCTATTAGGTTAGGGAGCAAGAGGGGTGGAGAAACCTTATACTCACTGAGTGAACCTGGTCTGTTATCTCATTCAAGGTTCCTTGCTGTAGAAATGGAAGACCTGGTGAAGACTGTACTTTAACTTAACACACAGGTTCCTCTGCAGGTATGTAGGAAGGCAAAAAACACCCCTGAGTCAGACATCACCTGCCATTCCAAACAACCTTCAGTTTACTCCAGTACAGTGTACAAAGCATGCCATTATGTAGAAAGAGGGCTGTTGCCTACATGAAATCAAATGTTAACTGGGCTTGTAGTGTTAATAGCTGTGGCTAGATTCTAGGGAATAGAGGTTCTTAGAGTATGCTCCCCAAACCAGCATCATCAACATCACCTGCTCAGATCCCATCCAGACCTACTAATTCAGAAACTCTGTGGGGGATGGGGGTGTGGAGGGGTGGAGTGGAGGGAGAGGAGCAGTAAGCTGTTTTAACAAACCCTCCAGGGAATTCTGACACTGGCAAAGGTTTGAGAACCACCAAGGTAGGACACAGTGCTCTGTGCTAGACACTTGTGCCTTGCTTAGACCATTGTACCTATACACATTGTTGAGTTCAGAAATATTATTAGTGCTGGAAATCCAGGAATGACTGCTTTCAGAGAGCCACAAAGACACTTACCAGTTCTAGCTCAAGTCCTCCCTCCTCCAACAGAACTCTAACCTGGCTCCCAGCTCGCCCTGGCCTATTCTTTCAACTCTCTTCATTCATAGAGGTTGCTAGAACGCCTATTGTACTCCACTTCGGTGGCTCTGAAAGTCACATGGGGTGCTTCCACTTCCGTTCCATTTTGTTCCATGTTCCAAGGCCACAGATAACCATGTACTTTCTTTCCTGGTGTGGGAGCCTAGTATACCAATAATCTACACCCCACAGGACTGCTTTTACATTTAAGAATGCCTATACTCCCCAAACTATTCCAACACCACCAGCCTTTGAAAACCCTTTGAGGGTAGCTATGAATCGGAACCAATTTGACAGCACCTAACAGCAACAATAGTACTGATTGCAAATAAAAGTGCTATTCAAGTTTTTTTTGTGCAGAACTTTTATAAAGTATTTTGATCATACATATTAATGGGGTACAGAGTGATAATTCATTGTATACATTTATACAATCAGGACTGTTGACATTTCCATCTCCTTAAATATTTTACAAAATTGTTTATTAATATGTCAAGGTAATTGTACATGTTTGTGAGGTATGATTTTTTTAACTGCATACTGTATGGTGAGATTCACAGTGGGATTGTCAAAGAATTGCAACCTGTATTTTGCACTAGTTCTCTCCCTTTTTACCCTCATATGTTGCTCAACCTCTCCCTCCTGCTATTCCATTCCCCTTATAATGGGTCTCCTTGGATTTTCTAATCTTAGATGTATTCAACTGTGTGTGTGAATGTGTGTATTTTTTTTTTCCCCTTTAAGGTAGCTCTGCTTCCTGCATATAAGTGAGAACAAGTGATATTTCTCTTTTTGGGTCTTTTTGCTTAAAATGATCTCTCCAGTTCCATCCATTTTACTGTAAATGACATAATTTCATTCTTTTCTCCTGAGTAACATTCTATTGTGCAAATATACCACGTTTTTAATTCAATCATCCGTTGATGGGCACCTGACCTGATTCCATGTCTTTATAATTGTGAAGAGATCTGCAATAAATATGGAAGTACAGATATCCCTGTGACTTGTCTTCCTTTGGATATATGCCTAGGAATGGTATAACTGGGTCATATGGAAGGTCTATTTTTAGTTTGCATAGGAATCTCCATGCTGATTTCCATGACTGTACTAACTTATAGTCTCACCAGCAGTATAATAGTTTCCCTTTTCCCCCACATCCTCACTAGCATTTGTTGTTTGTTTTTTGTTGGTGCTAGCCATTCTGACTGTGGTGAGATGGAATCTCAGTGTAGTTTTGATTTGCATTTCCCTGATGGCTAATGATACTGAACATCTTTTCATATGTTTATTGGCCATTTGTATTTCTTCTTTTGAGAACTATTTGTTTAGTTCCATTGCCCACTTATTGGATTATTTGTACTGTGGTGTTTAATTTCTTGAGTTCTTTATATACCCTAGATATTAATCCTCTGTCAGATGTGTAAGAGGCAAAGATTTTTCTTCATGTTGTGGGTTCTCCCTTTATTGTTTCCTTTGCTGTGTAAAAGTTTTTTAGTTTTATGTAATCCATTTATTAATTCTTGGTGCCACTTCTTGGGCTACTGGAACTTGCTAATGCCTATGTGTTCTTCTGTGTTCCCTACATCTACTTCTAATAGTTTCAAGGTTTCTAGTTTTACATTGAGATCTCTGGTCTATTTAGAATTAATTTTTGTACAGGGTGAGAAATAGGGGTCTATTTTAATTTTTCTGGATATGAATATCTAGTTTTCCCAGCACCATTTGTTGAAGGGACTATCTTTTCTCCAATCTATGTCTTTGACATCTTTGTCAAAGAACAAGTGGCTGTAGCTGCATGTAGCTGCATATATCTAGGTCTTCTGTTCTATTGATCTTCACAATTGTTTTTGTTGTTATGGCCCTATAACATAGTTTGAAGTCAGGTATTTTGATGCTTCCTGCACTGCTTTTGCTGCCTAGGATTGTTTTGGCTATCCGAGGTCTTCTTTGCTTCCATATGAATTTTAGGACAGTTTTTTCTATTTTTGTGAAGTATATCATTGGGATTTTGATAGGGACTGCATTAAATTTATACATTATTTTTGGTGGTACAGCCATTTTCACAATATTAGTTCTTCTGATCCATGAGCAATAGAGGTTTCCCCAACTTCTAGTGTCTTCAATTTCTTTCTTTGATGTTTTGAAGTTGACATTGTAGAAGTCTTTAGGATCTTTGGTTAGATTAATGCCTAACTATTTAATTTTTTGGCGGTCTATTTTGAATGGGATTGCCATTGTGATATCTTCCTCTTCCCTTTCGTTATTGACATTTGGAATGCTACTGATTTTTTAGTATTTATTTTGTATCCTGCTACTTTGAAAAAGTTACTCAAGTTTCATCAGCTATCTAATGCTGATTACTAACATTGCCCTTTCCTAGCAGTCTGGCCTAAGCATATCTGTCTCCCCGGTGTATATCTGCATGCACGGGGAGATAACATGCACAGCTTGCCTGTACCCTTGAAGAAAATATTTGTTTTTACAGTAAGCATATAGCAGAACAGATAAGTTATACTACAATGATATATCAGTATCTATATACTTACATTCTGGATACTCTTTGCTAAGTTTCCTCATCAAGCCCATCACTGCAAATACTAACAATTATTCTTCTAGCTAAATCTATTGGGTGTGAATATATTCCATGCCTACCCTGATCTAACCCCCTTAACTGTTATAGCATCAGCACATCTGTGGATGGGACTTTTATTTTCCTTGTTTACAGAAAAACAACTATTAAATGAACAGACAAAACTGTCTTGGGTCAAAAAACCGTCAGATGTCAAAGACACCAAAAGCTAATTAAGGCTGACCAAGAAATGATAAGGTCCAAGCTGCACAATTGGGGATCCTGCCTCATCTGTACAGTTGTGTGTGTGTGTGTGTGTGTGTGTGTGTGTGTGTGTGTGTGTGTGTGTGTTTAGCTTTGCTGCCAAAATTATTAAGTTATAAAGCTCAAACCCACATCATGTTGATGGCCTACACTGGAAACAGCACTAAGTACAGTCTTAACTCATCTGACACCAGTGACAAGCCACCATTTCTTCACTGTTGTGAGTCTGCCTCTCAGATCTTTAGCCTCCTTCATGAGTTCAGAGAGGTACACGAGATTATTAGAGGGTAACAGGCAGGAAGAAAGGAAATAAAGGGCTCTGTAGCCAGCCACTTCCCAGCCTCACCGTGTTCTTCCCTATAATCACCTATAATCACCTATAATATGAATGTCAATGTGAACCTGGAGGACAAAGGCTTTTTTTTTTTGGCGGTACTGGGGATTGAACCCAGGGCCTAGCGCCTGCATGCTCTGCAAGTGCTGGACCACTGAGCTGTGCCCCCAGCCCATTTTTTTTTTTCCATTTTTTGAGACAGGGTCTCACTAAGTTATGCAGACTGCCTCTGGTCTTGAACTTACAATCCTCCCACCTCTGCCTCCTGAGCCGCTAGGATTACAGGCATGCGCCACGGCGCCCAGCAGGACAAAGGGTTTTGACTGGTGATCAGTGCTTCCCTGATAGATAATACCCATACAAACAGCATACTTGCTAGAAGAAAAAAAATTAAAATCACTCCTCCCTTCTACATTCATTCAGGAAGGATAAGACTGTGTGAGACATACACCACCAGCAGCAATCAAAAAGGACATTATTTAGTGGATTCTGCTCCCTGCCTGAATTTCTAACCTTTTCAAATGTCCACCTCTGACCCCAGTCCTTTGAAGACATTGGGAATCCATTAACCCATTCTGGGTATAGGCCCCATGGGTAGAATGTTTCTTCCTTCCCTGAAGGCTCAAACCCCACGATAAACATCATACCCACCTGAGTGCTATGCAGTAGTAGCCCTTCACTACTGCCTGCCTTCATGTCTCAAAGGCATACTATCTTTATATGTCTATATTCTTTACGTTTAATAAACTTAGTCTGTACTCTATAATTTCTGTGTCTCCTATAAATTCTTTTATACAGGGAAACACAGATGAACCAAGGTATCCACTGCTTGGGAGGGGGAAGTAATTGTTGCTGCCTGGGAAGGGCCTTCTGCCACCTCCAGTCACCCAGTGCTCCAGACCTCAATTTCCTTCTCCAGACCTGCTTCCTACATCTCCTAGCTAACAAGATTACCCCCATGTCATCTTAGATTCTTTCTTTTACTTTACCAAAACTGAATTGAAGCACCTCAAACTAAAGCTTGTAACTTCCAGTTACTACTTGACCAGAATACTGTAGCTATCAATAACAACTAATCTCAATCACACATTTTAAAATCAACCCTTAGTATTTACTGTAGAGGTGCATGCTTTTCCAAAGCCAGGTTCCAGTTAAAAGTATTTACTCTAGAGAAAGTGAATACGTTTGTTTCTAATATATTTATAAAGGGGTTCAAATATATTTGTTTGTAAAGGGATTAACAGAAAGATTAACATGAATTATTTATCTTCATGGAGGCAAAGGTGCTGCTATTGTTGTTAGGTGTCATTGAGTTGGGTCCAACTCATAGGGACTCTATGTACAACAGAACAAAACACTCTGATTCCTTCCATCTTCTTTTGATGTTTCCTACATCACTTAATATTTTCCCTGTACAATTCCTTACTATTGCCACTCAAGGCTTGAATTTCTTCTTCAGTTCCTTAAGCTTCAGAAAAACAGAGCAGTTCTGCCCTTTTAATTTTCTATCTCCAGCTCTTTGTATATGTCATTACAACATCTGATTTTGCCTTCTGGAGCTGTCCTTTGAAATCTTGTGTTTATTTCTTTAATTTCATCGTGTCTTCCTTTTACTTTAGCTGCTCATCATTCCAGGGCAAGTTTTAGAATCTTTTTTCACATGTAATTTGGTCTTTTCTTTTTAATAATCTTTTGCTTTCTTCATGAATGATGTTTTTGATATCATGCCACAACTAGCTTGGTCTTCGTTCATTAGTGCCTAATACAACAAATCTGTTCTAAAGGATCTAAACTCAGTTCATACCTTGGCTCTTGTTCACTTGTTCTAATTTTCTTCAGTTTCAGTTTGAACTTGCATATGAGCAGTTGATAGTCTGATCCACAATCAGAACCTGCTCTTGTTCTGACTTTTGATATTGACCTTTTCCATTGTCTTTTTCCACAAATGTAGTCAGTTTGGTTCCTGTACATTCTATCTGGTTAATTACATGAGTATAGTCACCATTTATGTTGACGAAAAAATGTATTTGCAATGAAAAGGTCATTGGTCTGACAAAATTCTACCACGTGATCTCCAGCATCATTTCTGTCATCAAGGCCATATTTTCCAGCTACTGAGCCTTCTTCTTGGTTTCCCACTTTCACGTTATAGTCACCAGTTAATTATCAGTACATCCTGACTGCATATTTGACTCTGTACTGTCTTAGTCTGGAAGCTCAGCTGAAACTTGTCCAATGTGGGTGACCCTCCTGGTATCTGTAATACTGGTGACATACCTTCCAGCATCACAGCAATATGGAAGCCTCCACAGTACGACAAACTGATAGATACATGGGGGTCAAAGGTGCTAGTCCTTCCCAAATTGGCTGGCACCAACAGCTGAATAATCACACCTCTGGCATTCTCAATTCCTTAAACCACAGTCCCTTGCCTTTATAAGTGGCTCCGTTCAAAGAGACAGAAAGGGATCTCCCTCAATGGGAGAAGCCAGCAGACATATTTGAAACTGCTTAAAACTCATTCTAAGCCACTCACATTGCACTTTGAATTTAAACCTGGTCAGATGACCACAGACATCAAAAACAAGAGGAAAATTAAAGTTAATTCAAGCAGCATATTTATCATACACATCCAGGTGCCCCCTTCCCTACTTTTGGGCTGGGATTTAGCTCAGTTGGAAGGTGCTTGCTATGCACACTCTTGAGGCCCTGGGTTCGATCCTCAGCACCACAAAAACACAGAAGGACCTGGTAGCACACTCTCGAAACAATGGCATAAGCACTCAGCCACTGAAAATCCTATGAATAGCAGAGAAGCACTGACATAGTGTCAGGCATGGCACAATGTCAGGGAGTGTTTCGATCTGTTGTACATAGGGTTGCTATGCATCATACAGGACTCAACAGCACTACTAACAACAATGGTCTACCTGGTACTGTTTTTGCTATAAACCATCTCATTCCCAGCAACTAAATTTGGGAATGCCATGTCATATTATGTGAAAGGGACCCTGCCCCTGGTCATGGTAGACTGGTGTTAGGATGGTCACAGGACCCATGCTGACTCAGCGTCTCTTTCCAGCCAGTTTTAGATGAAGCACTTATAGGAATAACTCAGGAACTCTTAAGTGGCTGCTTCCTGACTGTGTTTCAAGGGAAAATGTATCCTACCCAGGAAGAAAGAGGTCAAGGTAAGAAAGTAAGTCATTAGGGCCTTTTTTTTTTTTTCCTGAGGTATTTTTTATTTTTAAAATTGAAGGAAACAAAATCTTAATCTAATTACTTTTACATTTACACACACACAAAAAAAAAACCCCACAATACTACTGCTTGGCTCTTTTGCTGTAATTTTAGGTTCTGAATACATTAGAACAGTCTATAGGAAAGAGCATTATAATAGTACATGTAGATTTTAAGAGCTATGCACATCATAACCTGGGAACATGACCATATAGCAAGAGGCCTAAGTGAAGGTAAGCAAATAACACATTGTCACCGTCTTCCTGAAGGACAACTTTGTAACCAATTCTAATACCAAATTAAAATGGCAATATTGAGAAGGTAACAAAATCCACATATTTTATATAATATTGTATTTCCAAACATGTTGTTGTTAGGTGCCGTCGAGTCGGTATCCCACTCATAGTGACCCTCATAGGGTTTTCAATGGCTGAGTGCTTCAGGATTGCCTTGGGAGTGGATTGCCAGGCCCTTCTCCCATTTTTGCGGTGCTAGACTGCAGCGCAGCGTTCTACCCACTGAGCTAAATCCCAGCCCATTTCCAAACATAGCTCATGAAAATCAGGGAACCTAATATAGCACCATTGAAACAATTAACATCTCTCAGGTTTCTATGCAATTTAAGGTTTTAGCAGAAGACAACCCCTGAAAAATGGCCATCTCATTTTTGTAAATTAATTTAGATTTCAATTACATGCTTGCCTTTGGGGCGGTACTCTTATCTAAAGATCAGTAGCCATTTATAGCCCCACCCTTTTGGAAGTAAGAATGACAGGCTCTGTCTACTTTATTAAATCCAGAACCAAGCAATAAGAACAGCAATGTCAAGAGTAGCACACTACAACCCACACAACATCAGAAGGAATATGGGGCATGTTTTTACAACTACAGACTGATACTAACAATTAAAAACTTACGAAGATAAAACTTTTTTTTCCCTTGCACTAATTGGTTTTAATACAGCACTGATTTAATTCATCTTTGGGCTTTGATCTTTACATAGAATGACTATGTAAGTGCCATACTGAGGCCCTTCCCCAACTTAAGCCATGTGACAGCTGTTCTGGCTGGCACATCTATTTTTTATTAAAAAATACATATATACCTCCTGGACAACCTTTTGCTTGAAGATGATTGTCTAGTTATATAATACAATAACTGGAAGGTAACATAATTTTTCCTACATTTTAACCTCTTAGTACTGGCACAACCATGGCTAGCAGTACAGGCCAACTCAAAGATACACATAAAAAAATTTAAATGTCATTCCTTAAAGCAATGTCACAGTTTCCTCAGAGATTGAAAAGCATACATTTGAAAACAGAGTATCTTCAATTTAATCCTTAGAGTTTAAACATTTTCTATATTAAATCCAACCTGTGATTGACAAGTGTTTTAATTGCCATTTTCTGAGGGACCCCTGTGTCATTAGGGCCTTTAAAAAGTCCCTAATTTTAGTTGTTGCTGATACAAAGCCATATCCATGCCTTCAGAGGCTGTTATTTCAATTCTATCTAGAATGTCATGTGTTACCACTCAAAATCTTGCAAATAAATTCCTCTTTTTACCACAGCAAGTTCAAATTATGTTTCTATTACTTGTAATGTTCATTTGTGCAACATCAAATTTCTTTTCTGTATAGTCAGTTATTTTCCTTTGAATATCCCTGTCAGGTAGACAACCATACTTTCGCTCGTCTCATTTTCTCAGATGTAGTTCACATTAGTCTTGAGAGGCAGACAAAATAATACTGCTTGATTTTATAAGTAAGGAAGCTGAGGTCCAAAGGCATTAATCAGCTTGCCAGCCAGTACTGGAATCAGTGTTATTACCCCTATAGAGGCACTCTCTCCAGCCAAACCTCCTTTACATATTGGTTAAAAATATCAGAATTTATTTGCCTAAAGTCACAACAAAAGCAATGAATCTAGAATTCAAGTCCTGGTATTCCAACTCTTATAAACTTATAAACTGCTTCCACTAGAAAAGTCAACATTATACATCAAGAGGGAAAGAAAGGGGAACACTAACAATCTCATTAGGCTATTTACTTAGCATTTATCTAAGAACTGACAGCTACAAGGAAGGGTATGCTTTGCCTACAATGATAAACAAACCAAACAGGGCCTGGTTTTCTCGCCTATATACAGTAAGATAACCTTTAGCAATTGTGAGGAAGTTCACTCAGTATGAAGAATATCTGAACGTTTCTTTTTTGGTTTTTTTGTTTGTTTTTTGGAGACGGGGCTCGTTATATGTTGCCCAGGCTGGCCCCTAACTCCTTGGCTCAAGGGATCCTTCTGCCTCAACCTCCTGAGTAGTGTGGTCTGAAGTGAGTGCTGTAGCCAGCTTAAGATTTTCCACTCTCATCACAAAGGAACCATTAGCTGATTATCAGCACTGAAGCATTTCTGTCATATAATTAAGACAATGCAAGAGAAGAAACGTATCTTTTTTAATTAAAGAGAGGGAGGCACTTTGGCTTGTCATATCTGTAATCATTAGTCATTTGTGAAAAGCACATTAACATCATGTAATAGGCTGTGCTACCTCAAAACTATGCCTCATAAAAGTTAACCTTTACCTCATCCAAACTTTTATAAGAATCAAGATGTTGTTGCTGGTGTCAGGTACTGTAGAGTCTAGTACGACTCATAGCAACTCCATGTACAACAGAACAAAACACTCCCCAACACTGTGCCATGCTCGGCACTATTGTCAGTGCTTCCCTGCTATTCATAGGGTTTTCAATGGCGGATTATTTCAAGAGTGGATTGCCAGGTCCTTCTCCCTAGCCTACAGCACCTGGTAGCAGATCTCCCATCCAAGAACTAACCAGGCTGACCCTGCTTAGCTTCTGAGATCAGGCAGGATGGGATGCCAGGGTGCTATGGCTGCAGAGAAAGAATCAAGATACCAGACAATAATTGGGTTTTTCTACCTCGGCAATTGCCAAAAGGTAAAAAGTAAAAATAAAACATATTAGCCCAAGGAACATGAAATGCCCAGGAAAACAACAAACCAAGACAACTGTGATACACTTCTACTTATTTGATTGGCAAATATTATAAAGTCTAACAAAATCAAGAGTTGCTGGTGAGATTATAAATGGGTAAACTTTGAACAATCTAGCATTATTTTATAAAGATGTACATTCACAAATTCTACACCCCACGAGTTCCACTCCTCCCTATATACCCAAGAGAAATTTGCACAACTGTAGTTGACTCAAAAATGCTCATGACAATGCTGTTTGTTTTGGTTTTTTGCAGTACTGGGGGTCATACCCAGAGCCTTAAGTATGCTACGCAAGTACTCTATTCCTAAGTTATAGCCCCAGCCCAGCAATGCTGTTCTTAAAAATACAAAAGCTCATCAACAGGAAACTGGGTAAATTGTAATGAAATGCTACAAAATGGTAGCTCAGACAATGGTCTCTAGCTAAAAACCACAATATAGATGTACCTTATTAACCTAATATTGAATTAAAAAGGCATGTGACAAGACACTATATGCAGGGACACTCCCCACCCCACCACCAGACACTGGTAATTGAACTCAGGACTTTGCACATGCTGGCAAAGTACTCTACGACTGACTTACACCCCCATCCTGACATTTTTTATAAAGTTTAAAAAAAGAGCAGGCCCAGTGATGTATACCTGTAATCCCAGCGACTCAGGAGGCAGAGGCAGGAAGATCCCAAGTTTGAGATGAGAGGCAGCCTGTGTAATTTTGTGAGATCCTGTCTCAAAAAGTAAAAAAACGGGCTGGGGGTGCAGCTCAGTGGGGCAGCACTCGAAGAGTATACAGGCGTGAGGCCCTGTGTTCAACTCCCAGTACCAAAAAAGAAAGAAAGAAAAAAAAGTTTAAAAAAAGTACACCCAAAACAAAACAATATATTGCTGGGGCACACACACGTTTTAATAAATAAATAGATAAACTTAAAAATTCTTTTTAAAAACAAAGCATAATGCTTTTCCAGGTGGGTGTAATTTCTCTAGCAACAGGAAGCTGACTGCTAGTGACTAAGCTTATTGGTTCATTAAAATATGATTTTTCTCTTAACAGTTTTTGTAATATGGCATAGAGCTTAGAAAAATTCTTTTTAAGGACTATTGTATTTTTCAAAGCATACATCCTAGAAACAATAAACAGAAATGTTAATGCTTTTTAATACATGTAAAGTGTTTTCATTATGAATTACAATCCCTGGATTGTCTAAATTAGTTTTAAAGTCCTTGTAGTTACATAGTAAAAGAATTGCTTTTTAACATAACCCAGAGCAACAGGTATGCAATTTTATGTTTAGATGTTACTTAATTATAGTAATATGAAATATTCACCAGATATATTTTTGATAGTTAATAACCTCTGAATATTCCAATGCTTGTTTTTTATTGGAAATTTTTAATGTACACCTTAATGTGATTCATTCTGACATGATTTTCACTGTGACATTTCCATATACTCATTTTGTTGTACATTATTCATATAGGTTCCTCCTTACCCTCTTGTGCGCTTCCTTCCCCCCCCCCAACTCCCCATCAAAGACTTCTCTTCCATTTATTTGTCTTTTTATGGTAATATTTTTTCTGTATATCCTTGGGTTCCAGTTCTAAGACAGAAACTTTTTCTGTAGTGAACTTTCTTTTTACCTTGTCAGAACTATTACATGCATTTTCTAGACCATCTATACTAAAACCATTCTTAGCTTTTTTTTTCTTTTATTATGAACCAACCTTTGTATAGGATTTTTTCCTTCTTTTAATTTTGATTCAGCTCCCACCTATGAGTGCGAACATGTGGTGTTTCTCTTTCTGAGCTTGTGTTCATTCACTTAATTTTCTCCAATTCCATCCATTTTGCTGTGAATGGCATTATTTCATTTTTTTGATTGCTGAGTAGTATTCCATTGTGTATATATACCATAGTTGTTTTATCCATTCTTCTGTTGAAGGGCACTTTGGTTGATTCCATATCTTTGCTATTGTGAAAAGTGCTGCACTGAACATGGAGATGCAGGTGTCTCTGTGGTATGATGACCCATCTCCCTTTGGGTAAATTCCCAATAGTATTATAGCTGGGTCATACGGTAGATCTATTTTTAGTTTTTTAAGATACCTCCATATTGATTTCCACAGTGGTTGGACCAATTTGCAGCTCCACCAACAACGTAAGAGTGTTCCCTTTTCTCCGCAACCTCGCCAGCATTTGTTGTTATTTGCTTTATTGATCTTGGCCATTCTTACTGGTGTAAAGTGAAATCTCAGAGTTGTTTTAATTTGCATTTCCGTAATGGCTAGAGATATTGAGCATTTTTTCATGTGTTTCATGGCTTTATGGACCTCTCCATTTGAGAACCGTCTACTCAGTTCCTTTGCCCATTTGTGTATTGGGTTGTTTTCTTGGGAATTTTTTTCTTGAGTTCTTTATAAATTTTGGTAATTAGACCTTTGTCTGATGTATAGGATGCGAAGATTTTTTCCCATTCAGTGGGGGTTTCCTTGACTCTGTTAATTATTTCTTTTGCTGTGCAGAAGCTTTTCAACTTCATGTAATCCCATTTATCTATTCTTGTTGCAATTTCTTGAGCAGTTGGAGTCCTAATGCTTGTTTTCTGTCATTTGAAAAACTATAGTTTTATTATAAAAAGTTATTGCCACCATTAAACATCATTTGGTTAAAAGACTCTTCTGTTTTATTTTTATTTTTGGACTTTGGTTTCCATCTGCTGTTATATTACTCTGCACAGATTTAGATAGCATTTTATAAGCACTTTATTATTTCTTCACAGTGATCTAGAAATCTCCTTTGTTATTAAAACACAGTGTTGAAGAAGTGAAAAAAATGAATTGCAAATAGTAAGTGAAGAAGCTACAATAAGAGTTTTCATTACATAGTATGTGACTATACTTGGGGAAAGAGAGGCCAACAGCTTCCTATTTATACATATGAATTATGTTCAGGAAATAATACAATTAGAAAAGAACAAAAATTGCTTTGTAGGAAGGAACAATTACATGGGTGATCTTAAACTTATTTATTATATTACATTTCATCTTCACTATATCCCAACAGATCTGTCCTAGAAGAGGTGCAACCAGAGTATTCTTTGGAAGCAAGAATGGCTAGACTACAGCTTACATATTTCAGACATGTAGTCAGGAGAGATCAATCCCTGGAGAAAGACATCATATTTGGGAGAGTGGCAGGTCAACGACAAAAAGGAAAACCCTCCACCTTGACACAGTGTCTGCAACAATGGGCTTAAACATAAATAAGATCGTGTGCCTGGCACAGAATCGAGAAGTGTTTGGATCTGCTGTACATAAGGTCGCTATGAGTCGGACCCGACTCGATGGCACCTAACAACAACATATTCAGTTTTATAAGTACTGATGGGACCTTTTATTCTGGAAGAATGTAACATTGCTGAGATGTTTTGATAAAGAAGTAAATGACTATAACTAAAAAAAAGGCATAATGAATTCAAAATTCAAAGCAAGTCATTTTTAGGTGTAGGTATGAGCATGTGGATAAAAGATTAACAAATGTATAGGATAATGGAACTAAGTGTTAATACTATAATTCTTGGCTGGGAGGGTGGGTCCCTAAGTGTTCATAATGAAACAAATAAATAAATGTAACAAGAATGCTGTGCATGAACCAAAGATAACAATGTTATGATTTCTGTACACCTAAAGTCCAAAACAACTAACAGTCAAAACTAATGAACCAATAGTGACAGTTGTTACTAACCAAAGTCCATACTTCATTCGGATTGAGAAACTTTTTATTTATTTAATGCTAGGGATTGAACTCAGAACCCTGTACATGCTAGGCAACTGTTCTGCCACTGAGCTAATCCTTAGCCTGTAAACCTTGTTTGTTGTTTGTTTATTTTTGGCTTTTTGAGACAGGGTCTCACTATGTAGCCCAGGCTGGCCTTGAACTCACTATTTAGCCCAGACTGGCCTGGAATCCGTAATCCTTCTGACTCTGCCCTCCAATAGGAGTACCAATAGAGATGTGCCACCATGCTTGGCCTTCAATAAAGCTATTTCAAAAAAGAAGTTCTTAGTATTCTAAAGGTCTAGGTTAAAAATAAATAAAAGCCAGAAACATGAGAGACTTCATACCAATCAAAGATGTTAAAATCCACCATGAATTGACAGATATGTTTAACTCCGCCTACTCCATAGCAAAGTGAAAAACTAAAACTTTAAAATACTTTGGAAACTACAGAAGAGTGACATTTAAATGCTTAAAGGGATATGTCTAATACTTCATAGGAACACCACAAAGAAAAACAGAAGCCATAAAGAAATAGACAGTAGCTAGGCACAGTGGTACATCCTTGTAATCTCCACAGCTCATGAGGCTGAAGCAGGAAGATGGCAAATTCAAGACCAGAGGCAACTTAGCAAGACCCTGTCTCAAAATAAAAAATTAAAAAGGTACTAGGGGTGCAGCTCTGTGGTAGTACACTTGGTAAACGTGTGTGAGGCTATGGGTTCAATCTTCTAGTACTGCCAAGAAAAAAGAAATAGGAAAAATCTAAGAACCCAAAATAAGAACACTATCAGTCACACTTCAATAAAATGCTGTAGGCAAAGATAAAAGACCACAACAATCTGAGGCGGAAAATATCATCAACATGTAAAACAAAACATTAATATTCATAATATGGAATATTCCAGTAAGAGTGAACAATCCAAGGAAAACTAAGCCATGCTGTAAAGTCAAGTGATTAAGACTATAAACAGCAGATAAACATATGCTTAACACAAAATATTTTTAAATGAAATCCAATCTTTACTTACTAGGTTAATAAAAATTAAAGGCTAATAATGTCCAGACCAGGAAAAGATACTGGGAAATAAGCAATTTCATATGTAAGAACACAGCCTTCTTTGGATTACACCTCAACATCAAGAAAACAAAAATCCTTGCAACTAGATCAGGAAGCAATTCCACAATAAATGGAGAAAAGATTGAGGTTGTCCAAGATTTTGTTCTATAATCAACACCCACAGAAGAAGCAGTCAAGAAATCAAAAGACACATTGCATTGGGGAAAGCTGATGCAAAAGACCGTTTTAATTAAGTGTTGAAAAGTAAAGATGTCAGATTGAAGACGAAGGTGCACCTAACTTGTGCCAAGGTATTTTCAGTTGTATTATATGCTTGGGAAAGCTGGACAGTGAATAAGGCAGATAAGAGAAGAACGTATGCTTTTGAATTATGTGCTGGGGATGACCATAGACTGCCAAAAGAAGCAACAGATCTGTCCTAGAAATAGTACACCAGAGTGTCCTTTGAAAGAAAGGATGGCTAGACTGCCTCTTACATATTTAGGACATGGTGACAGGAGGGCTCAATCTCTGGAGAAAGACATCATATTTGAGTGAGTGGTAAATCAGTGAAAAAAAGGAAGATTCTCAACTAGATGGATTGACATAGTGGCTGCAACAATGAGCTTAAACATTAAAAAGATCACATGCACAGCACAGTTTTGTTCTGTTGTAATAGGGTTGCTATGAGTTGGACCCAACTTGACAGCACCTAACAGCACCACACAGCCTTTAAAGATAAGGTAACTTGGAGACAGAAGATAACAAGTATTGTCAAGGATACAATACTTGCACAATTAGTAAGAATGTAAATTGGTATAGCCATATGGAAAACAGAAAGGATGGTCCTCATAGAACTATCTTGTGATCCAACAAACCCATTATTGGATTTATATTCAAAGGAAATGAAATCAGTCTGTCTAAGACACATCTGCACTCCCATGTCTATTACAGCATTATTCACAATAGCCAAGAAATGGAAACAATCTGTCTATCAATTACTCGATGGATAAAGAGAAAAGAATTTTATTCAGCCATAAAAAGGATGAAACACTAACATAAACAGAAGTGGAGGTCATTATATTACATGTCAGGCAAGTACCACATGACCTCACTCGTGGAATATTAAGATGGTAGTATCACAGAAACTGAAAGTAGAATGGCAGTTTCTAGAGGCTGGGAGACTGGGGAAGGTGGAGAGTGGATGGTGAAAGATTGTCTAAATACCCAGTTATAGTTATATAACAGAAAGGTCTAGTTCCCTTTTACGCAGTATGTATAGATGATGCACATTGAAAAACAAAAACAAAACAAACTTAAAAGACAAGACTTTGAATGTTTTCACCATTGTTGTTGTTGTTAGATGCCATCAAGTTGGTGTCCGATTCATAGTGACCCTATGTACAACAGTCAAAACACTATTGTAGTGCTTCCCTGCTATTCATAGGGTTTTCAATGGCTGATAGTTTTTTTGGGAGTGGGGTGCTGGGTCCTTCTCCCAAGCCTACAGCACCTGGTGTTCCCAGGAGGTCTCTCATCCAAGTACTAACCAGGGTCCAACCCTACTTAGCTTCAGAGATCTCATGGGATAGGATGCCACAGGGCTACGGCTGCAGGCAGTTTTCACCATAGAGAAATAACAAATGTTTCAGTAAACAAGCTTACCTGATTTGAACATTGTACAGCATATACATGTATCAAAACACTGCATGGGAGCCAGGCAGAGTGGCACATGCCTGTAATCCCAGTGACTTGGGAGGCAGAGGCAGGAGGATCACAAGTTCAAGGCCATAGGCAGCCAGCATAACTTAGTGAAACCCTGACTCAAAATAAAAAAGGTGCTGGGAGTGACGCCCAGGAGCAGAGCACTTGAAAAGTACATGCCAGGCTCTGGGTTCAACCCTCTAAGTACCACAGGGGGGGCAAAAAAAGGGGCAAACTTCAAAACAGTATGTACCTTATGGTCCCATCTTTAATTTAAAAATAAGACCAAAGTACTACAAGTAACAGCACATTACTTACCAGGTACAAGGCATGATTTTAAGTATTTTACAAACAGTAACCCATTGTATCAGCTCTGAGGTAGGTAGCAGTTTTTCCTCCATATTAGAGATGAGGAAGCCGACCAGACACTTGAAAAACTTTGCCAGACCTCACAAAAGTAACTGGTCAGGGTGGATCATAACCCAGGCAGTTTGGCTCTAATCTACACTCATTCTGTTATACTATACTGAATTTGTGTCTGTGACTATATGCACAGATGGAGTCGAAGGCAGTGGGAGAGAAGACTGAATTGGGCAGAACAAGAGAGTGTCATAGAATGTATTAAGTCAATAATTGTATAAGAACAGAAACAACCTAAGATATAAACCTATCTGGTAAAAGAAGCCCTCATGGGAAATTAAAGAAGAGAGGAGGGAGGTAGACACTTTCTTGTTTTGTGGTTTTTTTTTTTTTTCTTTTTCTTTTTTCTTTTGGCAGTGCTGGGTATCAAACCCAAGGCCTCATACACACAAGGCAAGCACTGTATACCTCTAAGCTACATTCCTAGCCTCCATTTGTCTTTATTTTCTTCCTCTATTATTTGATTTTGTTATAACAAACTTGTGTCACTATTATACTAAGGACTTCTCACAAACCACCATAAACAAAAGCCATATTATTTACAATATCCAAAAAATTGGAAAAACCTAATAACCAACAATGTTGTTGTTGTTAGGTGCTGACTCATAGCGACCCTACATACAAAAGGGAAAACACTATTTTGAGTGCTTCTCTGATATTCATAGGGTTTTCAATGGCAGATTGTTTTTTGGGAGTAGGCTGCCGGGTCCTTCTCCTAAGCCTGCAGCACCTGGTGTTCCCAGGCAGTCTCCCATCAAAGTACTAACCCTGCTTAGCTTCTGAAATCTGACACCACAGTGGTACAGCTACAGGCATTAACACCCTTTAGCCCAGTAATAATACTATGGAGAATCTATCCTATAAAACTATACATGCACAGAAATACGTACAAAGTAAACAGAGTTTTTCTTTTTTAACTCTTATCACTGTTTGTGATATTAAGTGGCAAATTTATACATCAATTATGGATTGGTTATACAAAGCATGGTACATCCGTACTACCAGGCAGGTATAAAGTGGGAAGGAAAAGTCATCAAGATAGACAGTAAAGCAAAAAAGTCAAGATGCAGGCTGACTGTTCTGATACGTGGGCTGATAACTGCTGTGTTTTTAAAAAGTTTTGTTTGCTTTGGTTTGGTTTATTTTCACAAAATAAAAAGAACTGAGTATGCCTGTAATCCTAACACTCAGGCAGCTGAGGCAGGTGAATCTCAAGTTCAAAGCCAGCCTGGGCTACATAGCGAGACTCTGCCTCAAAATAAATAAATAAATAAATGAATAAAACAAAAGGGATCATAACAAATTAAGAAGAGTACCTAGGGAAGTGTGAAAAGGTGGTGGGGAGAGATACCCTGAAATGGGCAAATGAGAACTTAAGATGGCAAGGAACCATGTCCCTGGAAACCTTTTTGGTTTAATTCTAGCCACAGGCTTGCCAGATAAATTCACAAATAAAAATACAGCATCATGTTGACAGAAACAATACAAATGGACTTCACAGATACTATGTTGAGTGGACAGGAAAGTACACAGCACATAATGCCTACTCACAAACAGGCAAAACCAAGTGATGTGACTAGGTGAGGGAACTAAGGGTTATCACCCTCGAGGATCCTGAGAGGCCCACAGAACTCTCAGACACAAGGAACCCTCCAAGACGTATATGTTCACTATCTTGATCTGGGTTGATCTGGGTGACAGTTACATGGGCATGTATAAAAATTCACCATGCTTATAATTAAATTAGTGTACTTCACAAACTGCAGTCCATGTAAGTATATGGATAAATATATATCATATTTCAGAACAATTTTAACAGTATCAAAAATGTTTCTGAGGACTATTTAATGGTATGATAAAATGCCTGTAATATAATATTAAGTCCAAAAAGACAAGATTTTATCCTAATACAGAATATGATCATACTTCTGATTTAGAAGCAGGAAGGGAAAAAAGATAATAGAAAAAATGCTAAAGTGGTAACTGAAGGGAGTAGAATTTTTTTTATACTTCACTATATTTACAAAATCCTCTATACTTATAATCAGATAAAATAATTGCTGGGTTTTTTGTTGGTGGTGATTTTTTTTCTTGTTGTAGTTGTTATCATTGTTATCATTGTTTTTCCAGTACTGGGGATTGAACCTAGGGCCTCACACATTCACACATGGTAGGCAAGCACTCTGAGTTTCCTAGCCTCTTAAAATACCTTTTTTTTTTTTCTTTTGTGTTACTGGGGGTTGAACCCAGGGCCTCGCACTTACATGCTCTGCAAGTGCTGGACCACTGAGCTGCACCCTCAGCCCATTTTTTTACTTTTTGAGACAGGATCTCACTAAGTTACGCAGACTGCCTCTTGTCTGGAATTTGTGATCCTCCTGCCTCCGCCTCCCAAACTCTGGGATTATAAGCACCTGTCACCACGCCCAGCTTAAAATACCTTTCCAATTCAGAAAAAAATCAGTTAGATCTGAGGTTTGAGGGGATAACAAAAAATAAAGGTCTGCAATAAAACAAACAAAATAGCTCTACAGTATTAATTTAAAAACTTTAATGGGGTTGAGGATGTAGGTCAGTAGTGGATCACTTGCCTAGCATAAGCAAGTTCCTGGATTTCATCCCTAGCACCGAAAAAACAAACAAACAAAAACAACTTTTAAACATTTAAAAGACACCAGCAGTGGTACACACTTAAGTAATTATAAAGGACCAGGTTAACCCACAGTGTGTAAACATGGTCCATTTTACAAAGGACCAGCTATCCATAAAAGGGATAACAACAATAACAAAAACCTAAAAATCTCTAAGGCAGCAGAGAAACCATTGTGTTGGGGATATAGAGACAGTCAATGAGTAAACTGCAAGTGTTCTCACAGATTTTACAAAAGGGCTAAAATGTGTTTAAAACTCTGAAGGCTCAGCTTTTGACATGCCTCTGCCAGGGAGCCTGGGGAGCTAATCCTAAATCTAAGAAAGGCATTGAGATTTCCATATGGTAATAAATTTCTAGACCTACACCAGCTTGTAGGGAGAGAGAAACCTGTGTTGAGTAGCTACTTGTTACTTTGGTAAATTTTTCTATTTCCCTCTATCCAAACCAACCATTATTAGCTATATGGGGAGTCTCTTTTGTCTCAGCACTCCACAATTAGTAGAACCCACTCCTGACCCCACACTCCCAGGGCTGGGGACTGAATGCAGGAACTCACACATGCATAGAAGTCAAATTTTAATCCTCATTCAGCACAAGTAGTTAATCCTAGATTATTTTGATAATACCAATTTCTAATCACCCAAAGGAAGAAAACTCACTGATGTACTCCACTGTCCAGAATCAGGGCCACATATCAGCTGCAGCAGCCCAGGATCACAGTGAAACAGATTTGAGCAGAAAGGTGTAGAAGGGCAGATAAACAAGAGTAGCAGTCTGCATCTGGAGTTGAAATCAGTTGAGGAAAGAATAGGAATGTTACTGAGTTTAGCAACATGACCTTGAGCAAAAGAGGGAAGAATATAGGAGAAGCAAAATGTCTGAGGCTAAAATCATTTTCAAATCACTTATTATGGAGTATAATATGTGAACTATATCCATCTTATCAAACGTAAGTTTGTTTTATTTATTTATTTTTATTTTTGTTGTTGTGCTGTGGATTGAACCCAGGGCCTTATGCAGGCTAGGAAAACGCTCTACCTGAGTTACATCCCGGCCCAAAACAAGGCCTTGTTAAGAATCATCTTTTCTATAATCCCAGCTCGGGAGGCAGAGGAAGGAGGATCGAAAGTTCGAGACCAGAGGCAGTCTGCATAACTTAGTGAGACCCTGTCTCAAAAAGTTAAAAAAAAAAAAAAATGGGCTGGTGTGTGCAGTTTAGTGGTCCAGCACTTGCAGAGCATGCAAGCGCAAGGCCCTGGGTTCAACCCCCAGTACCGGAAAAAAAAAAAAAAAAATCTTTACAGCTTCATCATCATCATTTTCATGAGTTACTATGATTATCTTTTACCAACTTATCAAAAGACCTAGAACTAATTAAATCTTTGTGACAGTAAAATCAAGTGAGAGGCTAAAGTTCACTCTAATATTACTGGAGCTGGTCAGTTTTTTGGCTGTTTTTTTTTTTTAAGCCTCTCGAAACCTTAAGTAAATAAATCCAACAGCCAATGAAAACTGACCCGCCCAGAAACTCTCAGTGAAACACTTACTTCACAGTTCACAATAGATTGTCCTATTCCATCCACAGGTGGCCTCGCCTAGAGGTAAAGGTCAAAAGAAAACACTCCTTCAACCTTCACACTTCAGGGGGAACAAAGGAGGAGGGCATTAAATAGAAGGCACAGCACAGCAATCATCAAGTCAGCAGCAAACACCTGCCACACCCTTTCTGGCTTTCCTAAAACAGCTTTGTTTTTGCTCCTTAAACAGAAAGAATTCCATCTATGTTTCTGTTGTTGTTGTTGTTAGGTGCTGTCCAGTCGGTATCGACTCATAGCGACCCTCATAGGGTTTTCAATGGCTGACTATTTCAGATTGCCTTGGGAGTGGATTGCCAGGCCCGTCTCCCATTTTTGCGGTGCTGGGAATTGAACTCGGGACCTCAAGAGACAGCGGCGCAGCACTCTACCAACTGAGCTAAATCCCAGCCCATCTATATTTCTAGATTTCCTAAAAATTCAGACCTATAGGGTGCTAGAGCTAAAGGGGCCTTCAGGTTACCAGCTCCCTCGTATCCCTCTCCACACTCTGTTCCCACTGACCAAAACAAACCTACCCTAGGACAGGTATTCTCAGATACCCTAGGCCATATTCTCAGATAACCTTCATGCCAAGAAATCAATCTGGCCAAAGAAACCTGTGATGGCAGTTTCTGAGGTTGCTTCTCATAGCACCTTAACAAAGGCAAAGTCTTGCTCCAAACATCTCTAAAGAGTTCAGTAACACTCATTTGGGAAGCATTTTTGGAGAGAGACCTCCTGGGCTTCCAGCAAGTCATATCATATAGGAAGCCTGGTAACATTAATAGTATATCGTCGCCCTCCCCTACAAAAATAAACCTATCTAATCTCCCCCTTTGCCAGACTAAAGTATTTCAAAGATAACTGTTATGCAGAATTAGTCACTGGTTTCCATGCTGTTGCCCATGTAGTAAGGCTTAAAAGGCTGCCAATTGCTGCCACTGCCAAACACCCTTGTCAATCTTGACCAAAGATAGCACCCTAAAAAATAGATAGTGGCGCACGCCTATAATCCCAGCGACTCGGAAGGCAGAGGCAGGAGGATTGCAAGTTCAAGACCAGGGGTAGTTTGTGAAATTTAGCAAGACCCTGTCTCAAAAAATAAAAAAAATTGGGCTGAGGGTGCAGCTCAGTGGTACAGGACTTGCAAAGCATGCAAGTGCGAGGGCCTGGGTTCAACCCCCATTTGCAAAGGCCAAGTTCTCTCTGCATTTTTTTTTCTTTCTTTCTTTTTTTTTTTTTTCAGTACTGGGGGGTTGAACTCAGGGCCTTGCACAAGTTATAGAAGTGCTCCACCACTGAGCTGCACCTACGCTCTCTCCCATTACTGGCGGGGCTAGGAGTCACAAAATTGCACAGGCTGCCTCTGACCTCAAACTCACAATCCTGCCTCATCCTCCTAAATAGCTAGGATTACAGATGTGCACCACGGCACCTGGCCCCTCCTGATTTCTTTAGAAGCCATTTCCTTTTTTTTTTTTTTTTTTTTGTGGTACTGGGGGTTGAACCCAGGGCCTCACACTTGCATGCTGTGCAAGTGCTGGACCACTGAGCTGCACCCTCAGCCCATTTTTTTACTTTTTTTGAGACAGGGTCTCAAACTTGCAATCCTCCTGCCTCTGCCTCCTGAGAGGCTGGGATCACAGGCGTGGGCCACCGCACCCAAGCCATTTCTTTTCAGAGCCTACATCCACTCCTTAAAGATGGAAATTGTTTTTACCACCGAATAAAACAATTTCCACTTATCCCACCATTTCAAAATTCTTAGGAAAAAAACCAAGCAAAATTTTTGCAACACAGACAATACTTCCAAGCACAAAGTTTATCAAAGCATCAGAAATTTAGGGACAGAAAGCTGGGGGTTTAATAAAAGACTGAAAGCAGAGGATTTTTTTTACACTTACCCACTCTTCGACATTGGGGGGCTGCTCATCGTAAATGTGTTCCTTGTCCCACAAGATATTGGACTTGTCATATCGGTCCATCTTTCTTCGAGTTTTCACAGCAAAAAAAATTATTAAAGCAAAAGCCACAATAATCATGAATCCCAATACGATGGCGATAGCCTAAAAATGGATTAAAGAAATTGGCATAATTAATTCTAATTGCTTAACTGCACCCTACCCTCTACGGATTAAATCTGTTATCTACCTAAGGCCACATTAAGTATCTGTGGCTTAACTGATGAAAACTGAAGCAAACTGTTATATTTTAGTTGCATCATAAAACCTAACCCAAACTGTACTTGTTGTTATTGTTAGGTGCTGTGGAGTCAGGTCCAACTCATAGTGACTTTATGTACAATGGGACGAAACACTATCCAACACTGTGCCGTGCATATGTTCTTTTTTGTGTTTGAGCTGCAGCCACTATTTCTTCTCATTTTTGCCCTGCTGGTATCTGAAATACTGGTAGCATAGTTTTCAGTATCACAACATGTAAGACCCCACAGCATGATAAGCTGAAAGACACATGGTGGACCAACTGTATTAAGGCTAGCAAACCCCATGCATGTATATAAGCAACACACAGGCGTGCACACAGTACTTGATTCAATTCTTAGAACATGCTTAAAGCTAGAGATTGTCATCATACCATTTTAGAGCAGTAGAAAACTAGTTTGAAGCTTGTCTGTGTAGCTGCTGTATTTTTATTAACAGATGCAAATGGACAATAAATTAACTCAACCAATTCTATTCCCCCCTTCCGTCTCTGAGGCAGGGTCTCACTAAATAGCTCAGGCTGGCTCTCAATCCTCCCTGTCTCAGCCTTCCAAGTGCTGGGACTACAGGTGTGTACCACCACACCCACTTCAATTTCTAAAACAACTTGAAAAGTCCTAATCTCAGAAGTAGCTTTAAATACTCAATCATGCCTTCAGTCTTGTTCATAACACATGCCTGGCATGTTTTTACACTGAAGGTAAATTTCTTCTGTAGAGAATCTCTCATATATCATGAAGACAAGGATCTAACCAAGCTATAAATGAGAGCAAACGGACTAACGATTCCTTTGGTCTAGCAGGCTTCTCTGTCTTCAGTGTCTTACATACATACTACAGAGGGCCTTTCGACAAGGAAACGTCCTTCTCTTGACAGTTTATCCAGGGTCTGATAAGTGTATTATGCGATACACTAGCCTAGGAGGCACTTGAAGTTTAGGCAGGTACCAAACTTCTGCCCTGGATATCTGCTAATGGGTAATGAGACTCTCCTTCCAGTTGTCTATCTCACAAGGACATCTTTTTTCAAACAATATAGCTGTCAAGTAGTCAAAGGATTTGGAGGAATGCGGGTGAGGTGAGACAGGAGTATCAACTCTCAGTCCCTCTTTACCAGAAACACATCTGAATGGAACAAGCCATTCTGAAAAGCTATGCCTCTGCGGAAAACATTTAATCTTCAAAATAAAGATAGACAGTTCCTGGAGAAAGTCTGACCCCAAAATAATGACTCATCCAGGTAAAAGAATGGGAATTCCTGAGTCAGTTTATGGAGGAAGAAAGAAAGAGATAGAGATGAGAGATATATGGGGGGTGGGGGCAGACACAGTTATGTTAATGTAATTAGGATGACTCAGGGTTTCTGAAGGCTGGGTTCTCAATCCCACTAGCACATCTGAACCATCTGGATAGCTTTTAAAAATACACTCTGAAAATTATAAAACACTTTTGAAAGAAACTGAGTACCTACATAAATGGAGAGACATACTATGTTCATAGATTGGAAGACTCATCCTATAATTATAAAAATGACATTACTTGTCCAAATTGGTGTACAGATTCAATGCAACTCTTCAAAATCCTAGACTTTTTTTTGTAAAAATTGATCAACTGGTCTTAAAAATGCATATGGAAATAGAATGAACCCGGAATTTGGCCAAAACAATCTTGAACAAAGTTGGACAACTCTCAGTTCATGATTTCAAAACTTACTACAAAGCTAAAGTAAATAAGACAGTATGGTACAGGAGTAAAGACAAAAATATGGATTTATGGATCAATTGAAAGTCCAGAAATAAATGTCATATTTATGGCCAATTTCCTTTTTCCAGTCCTCAGGACTGAACCCAGGGCTTCATGCATGCTAGCCTTCTACCACTGTGGTGCTGGGTATCAAACACAGGGCCCTGTACATACTAGGCAGGCACTCTATCACTGAGCTACATCCCTACATGCCCAGCCCTGGTTAATGTATTTTAACAATGGCAGGAAGAAAATTTAATGGAAGCTGGACCAGATGGCACATGCCTGCAATCCCAGCACTCAGGAGGCTGAGGCAGGATCAGAAGTTCAAGGCCAGCCTGGGCTATACAGTGAAACCCCGTCTAAAAAGAGAGAGGAGAGAAAAGAGAGGAGGAGAAAAGTGAGAGGCAAGAGGGAGGGAGGAAGGGAAGAAGGAAGGAAAGAAACACAGGAGGATCACTGGAAATTCAAGGCCAGCCTCTTCTACATAGCAAGTTGTAAGCCAGCTGGGGCTACATAGCGAGATCCTGCCTAAAACAAATGAAAGAAAAGAAAAGAAAAAAAGAAAAAAGTAAGTTTGATGGAGAAATATTCTCAACAAATACAATGTATGACAACTGGATATTCATATACAAATAATTTTGGACCCCTTTTGTTACTTCATGCTCAAAAAATTAACTCAAAATGGATCACAGACCTAACTATAAGAACTAAAGTGACATATGTTGTTGTTGTTGCTAGGTGCCGTCGAGTTCGTGTCCAACTCACAGTGACCCTTGTCCAACTCACAGTGACCCTTATAGGGCTTTCAATGGCTGATTGTTTCGGGATTGCCTCGAGAGTGGGTTGCCATGTCCTTCTCCCATTTCTGTGGTGCTGGGAATCGAACTTGGGACCTCAGAGACTGCAGAGCAGCGCTCTACCAACTGAGCTAAATCCCAGCCCAAAGTTACATATACAACTCTTAAAAGAAAACATAGAAGTGTTTGTGGCCTTGAATTTGGTAAAGCATTCTCAGGTAAGACACTAAAAGCACAAGCAATAAAAGAAATATTAGACAACTGAGACCTCAGTAAAACTAAAAATTTTGGGGCAAAAGACCCTATTAAAAAAATGAAAAGAAGCTGGGCATGGTGGCGCATACCTGTAATCCCAGCAACTTGGGAGATGGAGGCTGGAGGAGCACAGGTTTGAGGCCAGAGGCAGCCTTCGTAACTTAATGAGACCGTGTCTCAAGATAAAAATTTTTAAAAATGGGCTGGGGGTACAGCTCAGTGATCGAGCACATGCAAAATGTGTTTAAGGCCCTGGGTTCAACCCCCAAGTACTGCAAAAAAGAGAGAAAGAGAAAGGGTAGGGGGAGAGGTAGGTATGGAGGCAACATGAGAAATATTTGCAAATCATATACCTGCTATGGGACTTGTATCCAGATTATAAAAAATTTAAAATAGCCCAATTTAAAAACGAGTAAAGATTCTGAATAGCTATTTCTCCAAAGATGATAAAGAAATGACCAATAAGTACATGAAAAGATGCTCAACAGCATTAGTTATCAAGGAAATGCAAATCAAAACCACAATAGAGTACTATTTCACACCCAACAGCATGGTTAGAATCAGGTAGACTGACAACAACAAGCATTGGTGAGGAAGCAGAAAAATTGGAACTCTCATACATTTTTGGTGGAAATATAAATTGGTACAACCTCTTTGAAAAACTCTGGCAGGTCCTCAAAATTTTCAAGCATCACCACACAACTCATCAATTCTACTCTTAGGTAAATCCTCACATCAAGAGATATTAAAACATAAGTCACACAAAAGCTTGCGCCTGCAGCGGTAGCCTTGTGGCATTCGATCCCGTCAGATCTCGGAAGCTAAGCAGGGTCAGGCGTGGTTAGTACCTGGATGGGAGACCACCTGGGAACACCAGAAGCTGTAGGCTTGGGAGAAGGACCTGGCAACCCCCTCCCAAAAATCAATCTGCCATTGAAAACCCTATGAACAGCAGAGAAGCACTGACAATAGTGTTTCCCCTGTTGTGCAGAGGGTCGCTATGAGTCGGATACCGACTCGACGGCACCTAACAACAACAACACACAAAAGCTTATAAATGGGTACAAAGGTTTCTCTTAGGGATAGTGAAAATGTTCTAAAATTGTAATGTTTGCATAATTCTGAGAATATGCTACAAACCACTGAACTGTTCTTTAACTAAGTGGAGTTATACAGAATGTTAACTGCATCTTAGTAATGACACCCAGCCTCTCCTCCAGATTCTGATATAATTAGGAGGTCATGGAATTAATATTTTTACAGTGTTTCCAGAGTGACACTATTACATGTCCTCAACTGAAAGCCTCAGCCCCTAAGGAGATGGGAGAATAAAAATCCAAACTATACTCATACCTCTTGAGGATCCACAACACAGTAGTGATACAAATACTGATCCACGTAGAGTCCAGTACCTGTAGGTGTATAAAACTGGTTGCAGAGGGCATAGATTTGTGAACCATATAGAGATCCAGAAGCCTGGGCAGTTGGGTTGACTCCCATTATGTAGACAATTGTGGCAATAAAGACCATGATGCCCAGGATAGCACTCACTATTATCACAGTCAAGTAGTATACTCTTGTTCTGGACATTTCAGATCTTATAACACTGGTAACAAATATCACCAATGAAGCAATGAAACAAAAGGCAGCCATGGCCAACAGGAAGCCCTTTGCTGCTCTTGGATCTGTATATCCCGCTCCATAGCCATAACCATAGCCATATCCATAACCATAGCCGTAGCCATTTCCATAGCTACCAAAGCCACTTCCTCCATAAGGGTAGCCTCCTAGGAGACCGGTTCCATAGCCTCTATCCCAGGCAAGTGTGGAGGCAACACAGGCAAATACGGCAATGCACATCACAATAATGAGCATAGACAGAATCCGAATCACTCCTGGAGGCGATGTCCATTTGTAGAAGTGAAGAATTTCATCTTCTGGGTAAAAAGAATATGCTGGCTGAGACAGCATTGGTCGAACATGCATTTCTCCACCATACATGTCATTGCTTGGTGCATAGTTATTTGGTTTGCTGAAATGCACATGAAAAGGACTTTAAGTTAGCACTTTTTGGTAATAAGAGTGCATAAAGTATGTAGAATAACTTAAAACATTAATAAATGAAACTATTATTACTGTCCCACTGAATAGAAAAGGTACCTATGTAATGGAATCACCTGACAGGCTTGTTAAAAGATAAATTACTGGCCCATAGTCCCAGAGTTGCTGATTCTGCAGTGGAACGAGTTTCTAGCTGATACAGATGTTGCTGATCTTAGAAACATAACTTGAAAATGACTTCGTCAGAATACTACTCTCAAAATTTGCTCCACCTTAGGATCACCTGAGGAAGTATAAAATTCTCAGGTGGAGGGGCTGAGGGTATAACTCAGTGGTAAAGTGCTTGCCTAACAAGTGGATCCCAGCACTGGAAAAAAGTCTTAGATGGTCCATACCATGTTAGTTAAATCATAAGCTGTGTGGATGGGACCCAGATGGTTTTAGAACAATAGTATCAATCTTTTTGCCTGTGTGGCAAAGACAGGTACATTTAGACATAATACCTACATTGGTCTATCCAGGGTAATATTCAATTCCTGGCAACCTCAGCCTTATCTTCCTACTTAAAAAAAGCACATTCATTCATTTATTCATTTGGTCACTGTTTATTAGAGTTGCCAGGCTATTTACACTAGGCACTGTGCTGGGCAATGGACTACAGAAGTGAATAAGACTGTCTCATTCCTGAGTTTAGTCTGTCAAGGGAGTAAGACATTGAGCAAATCACTGTGATCTATAGTTAGTTATGGCAAGAGCAGCAAAGTAAACCAACTATGCAATTAGAGTAATGCGTAAATGGATTGTGAATCTCCTTCATATAAAATACTTTACAAATCCCAATAATTTAATAAATAGACTGCTTGTGACACACTCACTAAAGTGTGGTCACACTGAATCTAAGAACTACGGGCCCTGGGGAGACAAAATTCAATTCTAAACTAACAAGCCTTTTGACTTTGACTTCATTTCCACAGATCAGCTTCCCTAAGATGGGCGGGGGGGAGTTGAGATGAAAATTCCACAATCCATTCTACCCATTCTACTACGACCTTTGGATTGTCTGTGCAGGAATATCCTTAACAGCATAACTCTGAACATCCTTGAATGTATGTATGTATAATCTGGTACACAAAAGCACTTATTTTTCTACGATATAGACCCAGGAGTGGAATTTCTTGGTCACAGATTTGTGTATCTTCAGCTCTACTAGACAGTGCTAAGCTGTTTTCAAAACTGACTGTACCAATTATGCTGACATCAATGGTATAAAAGTTCAGAGCAGCATTGCTTATGATAACTCAAAACTGGAAAATGTGCACATGTCCAACCACAGTGGAGTGAGTAAATGTGAAATATCCATGTGATGGAATGTTAGAGTTGTGATGTCCAATTGGGCAGCCACTAGCCACATGGGTCTACTGAGCACTTGGAATGGTGCTAGTCCAAACTGAGATGTGTATTAAGTGTGTAAAATACAAAGTAGATTTCAAAGACCCAGTATGAAAAAAGAATATATAGCATCTTATGAATCATTTTTTAATATCCCTGGGTGAAACAATTTAGGTATACTGGATTAAGTAAAAGATATATTAAGATTAATTTTTCCTTTATTTTTAGTGTGATTCTAAGAAAATATAAGATGACATGTGTGGCTCGTATTTTTTTGTTGTTGCTGTTTTTGTTCATTTTTGTTGTAGTGCTGGGAATCCAATCCAGCACATGCTCTATTATTGCACTATACAGCCCACTGTATTATATTTCTATAGTGGTACTCTGATGCAAAGAATGAACTATAAATCCACATAGCTCCATAGATAAATCTTAGGGTAATGTTGAAAGAAATGAGAAAAGAATATAAAGTCTTATTATATTCATGTAAAGTTAAAATACAACTAAACTGAAACTAAACTGAATTGTTTGGGATGTATAAAGGGGTAAAATAAAGAAAAGCCAGTGAAAAGAAGACCCAAGGAAACACTGTAAGGGCTGTTTTGTTTTTTCAGTATTGGGGGTTGAACCCAGCGCCTCATACATGCTAGGCAAGTGCTCTACCACTGAGCTGTACCTCTACCCCCTTTTCTATGTTTTAATTTGAGACAAGGTCTCACTAAGTTGCCAAGGCTGCCTCTGCCCTTGAATTTGCAATCCTCCTGACTCAGCCTCCTAAATTGCTGGGATAACAGGCATGTCCCACAACACCCAGCATACTTTAAGATATTCTGTTTCTTGACTTGGGTGAAAACTATATGGACGTTTGCTTTGTTCTTATCTCACATAAGTGTTCACCATTGTTTACAAAAGCAACACAAAACATCAGGTTAATGGAGTACTACTCAATTACCATATTCTCCAGCATATGTTAAGGACCACATTGTCCTAAACAACTGTGTTCCTACCATGTTCAAGTATTAGTAAGGAGACTGTACAATTAGAACACAAACCACACATGCTATCATGAAACATTTGGTATCTGGACTTAGTCCCTGTTTCCTAGCATACAACTCCTAAAATCTTTGGAATCTTCAAAGTCATAAGTGTCTTGTATGCTAATGAGATGACTGATGGCTGGCAGCCCCCTAGCTAGCTTCAGGATGGGGGTTGGTCACAGTTAAGACCAAGGCAGGATTACAGGATTGGAATTATTTAGCCCCACTCCCTAACATTACGGAAGGGAAGAAGGGCTGAAGGTTAAGTTGATCATCAATAGGCAATGGTTTAATTAATCATGCCCACAAAATGAGACTTCCATAGAAACTCAAAAGGACTGGTTTCAGAGGGCGTCCAGGCAGGTGGACATGTAGAGGTTCCTACCTGGTGGCACACCTGGAGAGAATGCAGAAGTTCTATACTCCTCCCACACCTCAGTCTAAGCATTCATTCATCTGGTGTTCACTAATAAATGTAAACAAGCATTTCCCTGAGTTTTGTGAGTAGCTCTAATAAATAAATCAGACCAAAATAGGGGGTTGTGGGAACCCTGATTTATAGCCGGTCAATCAAAGCATAGGCCACAACTTGTACTTGAGACAGGCATCTGAAGTGGGGAGAGTCTTGTCGGACTGAACCCTCAAGCTGTGACCTATGCCTTCTCCAATGTCAAAACTGAATTGGAGGACAGCTAGCTGGTATCTACTATTGAACTGACTGCCTGTTTCCTCATGAAAAGAAATCCCCACACATTCTGATAAGCAGACATCACAGAAGCATTCTCTCTACTCATTGTGTTATGAGAGTGTAATGGGAGACACTGATTTTTTTTTCCCCACTATAGTTATTGGAATCAAAGTTACAAACTATTTGAAGGAAGAGATCTCTATCGGTATTTGACAGCAAATTTAAATTCAAAGAATTCATTGATGAATCCCCAAAGGACCAAAACCCCAAGAACCTTCATGTTTGCTTGTTTTATAGAATGGCAGGAATCACTTTTAAAGTTAACAATATAGACAGCTTTGAAAGCCACTCAGAGGTAGGCAGTTGCCTAGCATGCTGAAGGGCCGGATTCAATTCCCGGCACCACAAAAGGGGAAAAAAGATGACAATATGGAAAACATTATGCTAAGTGAAGAATTACATAATTCCATTTATATGAAATATCCAGAACAAATGTATAGATAAAAATTAGGTTAGTGGTTGGCTATGGCTGGGGGACTGGGAAGTGACTGCTAATGGGCGGGTTTCTTTGAAGAGTGATGCAAATTTTCTAAAATTAATTGTGGTGATTGTTGTATAAGTGTGCATCTAATAAAAACCAGTGAGCTGTCCATTCTCTATGGGTAAACTGTATAACATGTGAATTATAGCTCAATAAAGCTCTTATTTAAAAAAAAAAAAACTGGAGCCAGGCGCAGTGGCGCAGCCTGTAATCCCAGTGGCTCGGGAGGCGGAGGCAGGAGGATCACAAGTTCGAGACCAGAGGCAGTCTGCGTAACTTAAAGAGACCCTGTCTCAAAAAAGTAAAAAAAAAAAAAAAAAAAAAAAGGGCTGAGGTGCAGCTCGGAAGTCCAGCACTTGCACAGCATGCAAGCGCAAGGTCCTGGGTTCAAACCCAAGGACAGAAAAAAAAAAACAAAAAAAACTGATGTTACCAATTGCCATCAAAACAAGGCATTAATATTGACTTTTCATACCATGTGTGAGAATAAAAAGGAATAAATATGCACACAAACATATACCTAGACAATCTTTTGAGACAAACATTAGAAATGGATGACAGTAGTTGCCTCTGCAGAGAAAAACTATCACACTGGAAGTTACGATTAAGTGGGAAATTTCACTTTTCATTGTACATCCATTGGTACAATTTGAATTCACAAGTACACATATTAATTTTTAAAAACAAACATTTAATGGACCAAAATTCCAACCATACTAAATTTTTACATGTGGGAGACAACCACATATATTTCTTACATTTGACAGACCTTATTAAAAAAGAAAAAAATGAATTATTTACTTACAATTCATCAGGTCTATAAGGAGGTGGACTTTCAAAAGGTCTCGTTGACATGGTTGATGTCACTGGTCACCTGATCTTTAGAATGAGTGATGACACACAGCTCCCAAGATAAGCAAACCTAAGCAAC
>VMDO01015546.1:0-50793 GCA_007922755.1 Pedetes capensis
AGAAACTTTTCCTGTAGTGGTCTTTGTTTCTATCTTGTTATCTATAATTGGAAAGATACTAGTATGTTAGAGGAGAGAGATATTTCCTAGTGTTCGATGCCAAGAGGTAAACTTTTATATGAGGTCAACAATGCTTTCAGCAACTTAGTGAAAAAATGCAAAAGTAATTGTGGCTTTCTTTTAGTACTGCTCGGTAAAAAATCAAGAGTATTTTGTTATATGATGATCCTATGAAGGATTTTATTAAGAGATAGAAAACAATAAAATTTAGGGACCTACATTTCTGCTGCTTCTACTTAACATAAAAGCAATAGAAGAGTCCAGAATTTACATACTTCCCCTAGGTGAGTGGTTTCCCGTATCTTCTATAGTAACCAGTGTCCTTTGTTGAACATTTCCTGTGCGCTGGTACTATGATGGCATGTAAGATGCATCATCTCCACTCTGCTGGCAAGATAAGTGTTATAATACCCACTTCAGATATGGAAAAACATAGAAGAGGTAAGTGACTCAGTCAAGGTTTATCTGACCCTGAAGGCCATCCATGTTCACTAAATTAAACTGCCTTTGGAGATTCATCATTTCTAACTAATTTTTAAATCATAAAATGGCAATGATCTCATTAAAATTTATTATTAAGACTACATCAGGGTTTCCAGCAATGCTAAAATCAATTGCAAATAGTCTGCAGTTGCCTGTTTCAGGCTGACTGCACAAAACTCATTTATGGGGTTATTAAAAATATATAGCCTAGCCCAAGGGTCTGACTGATAAGGCCTTGAAGGGCCAAGAATCCATATTTCCACCATCTCCATTGGTTTTATCTAAAACAGGGTCAGGTTTGAGAACCATTACATTAGACTTTTGCCTTTTGAATAAAAATTGTTTCAGTTGTGATTTTAATCCGAGTGGAATAGTAAATATTTTGAGTATACGTTGATAGCAAATGCCTAAAGTTTAGGTATTTTTCTAATTGTTGAAAGGAGAGCCTTGTAATAAACCAGCTAAATAGTTAGCAATGTTCACCTTTATTATTTACATGAAAAGTGTCCTGTGGGAAGACAGAGGTGAACTATACTGTAAACTAATAATGTTAGTTAATAATAATATACACCAATATTATCTTATTAACTTAAAAATATACCACACAAAATGCTACTTATATGAGTAACTGGGGGCTGTATATAAAAAAGAGTCTATTATTTTTAGGAAAAAATAAAAAAATTATATGCTTATCTTCAAAGTTGTGGTTTAAGAATTCTGAAAATGTTCTGAATGTCAAAACTCACTTTTATCTGTTACTACTCCTATCTTAGGGTTATAGACAAATGGAAGTAAACAAAGAAGGGTAGGAAAGGAGGAAGGAGGGAAGGAAGGATAGATATTGAGAAAGAAGAAAGAGAAAGAAAGAAAGAAAGAAAGAGAAAGAAAGGAAGGAAGGAAAGAAGGAAGGAAAAACAGAGACAAGGAAGGAAGGAAGGAAAGCCAGAAGGAAGGAAAGAAAGAAGGAATGAAGGAAGGCAGTCAGGCAGTCAGGCAGATAGATTAGGGTAGCTCTTGGAGCTCTTCTACAGATTTAGTTTTTTATATGTATCTGAATGAAGTATCTGTTCAAGAATCACATAGTGAGTAATATATTTCATTATGAATAGAAAGATAGTTTTTGAAGTAGTTATCAAAAGCAATTTGTTTATAATCTAATTAGAAACATATTAAAATAATTATTTTAAATAACTGGAATTAAGCCAGACAAGAAGTTGAGGTTTTTATTATTTCTTTTCTCTAAGCTCACAACTACAAAAATTTTGCAATATGATTATCTGGGTCTTACTATACTCTGTAGAAGTCTGAAGTCGGCCTCCCCCTCCCCATACACACTCTCTCCCTCCCTCCCTCCCCTTCCCTCCCTCTCTCTCCCTCTCCTTCTCTCTCTCTCCCTCTCCTCTCTCTCTGCCTCTCTCCTCTGTGCGTGTATGTGTGTGTTTCTCTCTCAGTCTCTCACCACTTTTTGTTGATCAGCTCTTTCTCCTTCATGGACTAATGTTTAAAGAAGACTCTCCAAAGAAACTACTGCCCAGAACCTATAGCTCTGGATTTCACACTTCATTTTTCTATTGGCTTAGATCCAGAAAATGCAATGCTTTCACTCATGGTTATGGGAATGGCACACAGTGGTAAAATAGAATTCAAAATGCCTTAAATTATCTTGAGATTTTTTGATCACATATGTTTTAGTTGATCTTGAAGAAACCTAAACATCCATCCAACTGCCACTAATAATAATGCCAATATCAGCCACACCAACATGTCTGGACCCATTTCCTAAGACTTTGTCCACTCTTCATCATTTTCATTTATCTTTATTTTGTGGGGTACTGAAAAGATTTCATGATAGGTGATCTTGGAGTGCTTGGCAATTTCTCACTTACTTTTTATTTTACACCAATCTGGGCACTTGAATGATGCAATAATGAAGTATTTCTTTAAGATTATAAACTTTAATGAGAAGATAATTACTTGAAATTGCATGGACTTTGGAAATGTGCGAAGTTTGCAACATTTTTTTCCAAGTGTAAACAAACCAGAATTAGTTTAGGAAACTATCCTGGATCTGGAAAGTATCTTAATCACATGTAGGCACATACACACATGCACCCCATGAAAACAGTGAGGCTCTCTAATGGATGTCAACACTCAGTTGTAACTTTATTCATGTAGACCATATCTCTCTGAAGGTAGAGTCTACAAGCAGGGTCACTGAGTTCATATGGGAGCCCTTGAGGCATTTAACTGAATATTCATACTATCAAGGGATATGTTTTTATGTCATTGTTTTGGACCACATCCTAAGCACACACATCATTCAATGTTTACACAGGGTTGAAATGGTAATTTTCAAATTCTCCCAGCATTGTCTGAAAAAGACATAATGAAATCTTTTGAAGTCACTTAAGGATCCAAGAACCTTGCAAAGTTGTGGCAGATACACAGGCAGCTCCTCTTACAGGACAGCTTTGCAGAGGAAAACCACTGTAGAAGAAAGTCTTGCTTTTCTTTTCCCACAGCCTGTGATTATTATATGGGAGAATCATTGATAAAACTCCTATGTGTAGAGTCTATGGGAGATTTATGAATCTGGGACTGCTGATTAGCTCCGAGAGATTCATCATTCCTGGATTTGTGTTAGCAAGAATTAATTCAAGTCAATGTGCAAAGTCAGAATGCAGCATCCTCCAAGTGGCATAGAAGCATCTGGGCCTCTGGCTACCACCAGCTCTTCACTTTTTATCATAGTCTAATCATTGTTGTTGTTGTTGTTAGGTGCCATCAAATTGGTGTCAGACCAATAGCAACCCTATGTACAACAGACAAAACAATATTGTTAGTGCTTCTCTGCTATTCATAGGGTTTTCAATGGCTGATTGTTTTTTGTGAGTGGGTGGCTAAGTCCTTCTCCCAAGCCTACAGCACCTGGTGTTCCCAGTCTCTCATCCAAGTACTAACCAGGCCGACCCTGCTTAGCTTCCAAGATTTCACACTGTAGAATAAGAAAACATATCTTAGTCTCCAGGTTATTCTTCTTCCCTTTCTTTTCTTACCCATATTTCTATTCCTCTTCCTTATCTTCTTTATTTTTACATCTAGAATTTCATTTTTTATAATTATACTCCTGCACCACTTAATGACAGGGATATATTCTAAGGCAGAGATAAATTCTGAGAAATGCATCATTAGGTGACTTGGTGAAAACATTGTAGAGTGCACTCCATAAAACTGGATGCCACCGCCTGCTGCACATCTGGGCTCTCGGGTGTAGCCTGTGGCTCCAATGCTCCAAACTTGTACAGCATGTCACTCTGTTGAATACTGTAGGCAGTTGTAACACAGTGGTATTTGTGTATCTGAACATGCCTAGATATAGAAAAGGCTCAGTAAAAAAATAAAATAAATAAATAATAAAAAAACACTGTTGCACTTGCTGTTGTTGTTAGGTAACATCGAGTCCAGTCCAACTCAGCAACCCTATATACAACAGAACAAAATACACCCCAATGCTGTGCCATGCCTGGCACTATTGCCAGTGTTTCTCTGCTATTCATAGGGTTTTCAATGGCAGATTGTTTTGGGAGTGGATTGCCAGGTCCTTCTCCCTAGCCTGTAGCACCTGGTGTTCCCAGGCAGTCTCCCATCCAAGGACTCACCAGACTGACCCTGCTTAGCTTCTGAGATCAGGCGGGATCGATGCCAGAGTGCACCTGTAGAGAGTACTTACTTGAATGGAGCTTGCAGACTGGGAGTTGCTCCAGGTGAGTGGCCAGTGGATGTGAAGGCCTAGGCCATGGGTGCATACTATAGTAGATTTAATAAATGTTGTACACTTAGACTACATTAAATTTATTTTTGAAAAAATTTCTAGCCGAGCATGATGGTCTATAGTCCCAGCCCTCAGATCTCTGGAAGCTGAGGCAGGAGGATCAAGAATTCAAGACCAGCCTGGGATGCATAGTGAGACCATGTCTCAAAAATACCTTCAATATTTTTTCTTTCTCCAGTAAAACTTAACCTTAGCTTACAATAATTTCTTGACTTTATGAACTTTTAACATTCTGACTTTTTAAATAACACAACTTAAAAACATAAGCATATTATACAGCTATATGAAGATATATTTTCTTTCTTCTAGTTTTATTTTTATTTTTTCATTTTAAAACTTTCTTATTAAAAAAGTAAGACACAAACCACATACACTACCTTCCACCCACACAAGGTTAGGATCATCAATACCACTGTCTTCCACTTCCAAGTCTTGTCCCACAGGAAATTCTTCAGGGGCAGTAGCATGCCCGAAGATCATCTCATGATAACAATGCCTTCTAGAACATAGCCTGATAGAGCTGCCTGAGGTGGTTTTATAGGTAAATTTGTTTTTTAATAAGGACAATGAGTACAGTCTAAAATAATGCTAAAATATTTAGTAAATACACAAGCCAGTATCACAGTCATTTATTATCATTATCAAGTTTGCATGTGCCATGCTATTGTTTGGCTGGTAGCATAGTAGATCTGTTTACACCAGCATCATGACAGACACGCAGACAGTGCATCATGGTACACTGTTTTGACAGCTGCTAAGTCACTAGAGGGCTGGGGTTTAGCTCAGTTGGTAGAGTGCTGCTCCTCACTGTCTATGGATCCAGGTTTGATCCCCAGTACGGCAAAAATGGGAGACGGATGTAGCAGTCCACTCCCAAAAAACAATCCCAAAGCAATCAGCCATTGAAAACCTTATAAGGGTCACTATGAGGCTGACCTGACTTGACTGCAACTTTACAACAACAATAAGTCACTAGAGATGATAGGAATTTTTCAGTTCCTATTTAATCTTACAGACAACAGTCATATATGCAGTCTATCATGAGATCTCATTATCTGGTGCATAACTTTTCTTACTTCCTTAGTTCTCTCTGTGTTCCTCTGTCCAGAGTCTTACTCTGTTTTCTTCAGATTTTGAGGTTTCCCTTGTTTTGTGTTCTTCTTATGTGTTAGCCTCCAAAAATTTATCTTTCTGCCTTTTATTTCCACCATTCTCCCATTGTTTCTTATTTACATTATTTCAAATACTTGCTCTTTCTCTTCCCCTCTATTTTATCCCTTCCCTCTGCTTTATGTTTCCAAAGAAGATCTCAATCTTTATAGCAATGAACTGTGATCCTGGGGATTTGAGAAAGAATTCTGAATAATCTTAGATAATTCTTCTTTGACAGGTACGCTAAATAGGATACTAGTCTTTTAGTCCAGGGAATTGGAACATATATACTTTCCTGAATGAATTTACATATTGAATGTAAAAGATTTTGGTAAATTTATGATAATATAAAATAAATATTAACTATACAAATGATGGAAAAATCATAAGGCAAAATCTAAATATTTAGTGAAAATGAACGTTGACTTAATATGGAGAAAACCATACCAGAATTCTAAATATCCATCTGAATAAGGAAAAGGAATATATTCAGTGAGACTCAGATAAATACCTGTAGTCTCCGTTTCCTTTTTCCAGCAATGGAGCAGGAATGAACTGAGTGTGTGTGTGTGTGTGTGTGTGTGTGTGTGTGTGTGTGTGTGTGTGTGTGCATGTGTGTGCACATACACAGGGATAAGATAGAGTATAGGATATGTCTGATTCTTCTAGGATTGTCTTCTAAAACAAGAACTGGTTCCTTGAAATTGAACTTTTACCCCCTTAACCCACATTTATACATTAAATAGCAAAACAACTCTGAAACACAGTGTTAATATCTGTTATGCATTTATGTAACATACTTAGAGGAACATAGAGGTCTATGGAGGAATGAGGGATACTATATGCAAAAATTCTGTGGAAATGTTCAGTTACCCTACTATTCATAATACTTCATTCTGACAACAAATGTACTTAGCTCATTCAAATCTCAGAAACCTTTCTCCTTTGAAGGCAAGTGAGCAATCCATTGCCAAGTGATACTGCTTGCACATTTCCAAACATAAGTAGATTTTCTAATGCTTCCTTTAAGCCACATCCTGGATTTCTGAGATTTTCAGTAAATAAAATAATTTCCTATGGCCAGCAGAATAATAACTGCCATGATATCCATATAATAATTTCTGGAACACATGACTGTTACTTTAAAAAGTAATCATGGAGAAGGGAATTTAGGAAGAGGATGGGACTAAGGCTGCTAATCAGCTGATCTTAAAATGGGAAGGCTGGCCTACATTATGGGTTATCTGTTGGGGCCCATTTAGTCATATATGTCCTTAAAAGTTTTCACTTTTAAGAGAAGTAAGAGAGAATCAGAAGATGAGGATAAGATATAATGCTATGTGTGAAGTACTTCACTGATGGTTACTAAGTGCTATAGACTGTGACCTCTAAAAGGATATGTTCAAATTTTAACCTCCAGTACTTCAAAATGTGACTTGATTTGAACATAGTGTCTTTAAAAGAGTAATAAGTTAAAATGATGTCATTAGATTGGGTTCCAATCCAATATGACTGTGTTCTTATTAAGAGGGGAAATTGGGACACAGAGACAAGCTAGAGGGAAGACCATGGAAAGAAGCATAGAGGGAAGACCATGGGAAGAGGGAAGACCATGGGAAGAATATGGAGGTTTTGAGGGATGTATATGAAGTGAAGGAAAACCAAAGATGCTGAGAAACCACCTGAAACTGGGAGAGGACATGATCAGATTTTCCCTCACAGAGGCCAGAAGAAATCAACTCTGCTGATACTTTGATTTCAGAGTTCAGGACTCTAGGATTATGAAACAAACAAATCCTATCATTTTAAGATACCCATTCCATGGTACTTTTTATGGTGGCCCTGGGAAATGAATGCAGTGGCTTTCAAGATGGAATGCAGTCAAAGACCAATGAATGAGGGCACCTTCTCGAAGCTGATAAAAGCAAAGAAATGGACTCCCCACAGCATCTTCAAAAAGGAATACAGCACTACCAATACTTGATTTTAGCCTAGTGTTATAGACTAAATGTATGTGCTCCCCTCTGAAATTTCCATGTTGAAGCTCTGACTCCTAATGTGACTATATTTGCAGATACAGCCAATGAGGCAGTGATAAGGGTTAAATGAGGTTATAAATGTGGAACCTTAACCCCATAGGGTTGGTGCCCTCCTATGAGGGGAAATGTATACACACACATACCCCCAAACCACCATATGAGGACACAGTGAAAAGTGGCTATTGAAAAGCCAAAAAGAGAGCCACCACCAGTGACTGAATGGGCCACAACCTTGATTTTGGACTTCGTACCCTCCTGAACTGTGATGAAAACATTCCTGTTACCCCATCCAACAGTCTGTCATACTTTATTATAGCAGCTCAAGTAGACTAATAAATTCTGAGGCCTAAATTGGACTTTTGACCTGAAAATTATAAGATAATACATTTGTGTTGTTTAAGCACAAAGTTTGTAGCAATTTGTTGTAATAGCAATGGAAAACAAATGTTTTCCCATCATAAAATTTCCAGTGATGCCTTAGTTCCCATGTTGACTGGCATCCTAACATGCTAATTTTTAGTTTCTCTTTTGATCATCTTACTTAAAACATACTCTCACTGGAGCATCAATGTAGACTTTAGATCAGAAATATAGCAATAATGCTGTCCAACCATTACTGCTCTTATTTGGTAGAGTTGGGTTTTACTCATTTTGCTTAAAAGACTGCTATTTCAAAACTTTCAAAAGATAGCTATTAAATAGTTTTCATTTCTAGAATAACCTATTAATTTGGCAACTCTAAAATTCTATGAAAATGATATTTCAGAAAAAAATCAAATGATATGGTAAATTATTGCTATTTGTGGGACATTTCACACTTATAATTTTATCTGAAGGCTATAAACTTTTCCTGCTGCCCATGAAACATGCATAAAGTACAGAATTAGCATTTAGAAGAAGATCAAAATAGAAAATATACCTTTACAGAGACTTGTATAAATTAAACTAAAGGTCTAAAATAATGTTAGCTAAGGTAACATGTTAACATTAGGCAATACTTGAGTATTAGGTAAATGCAAAGCTAAATATGCCTAGAATCTAATAATCTATAGACTTTGGAAGTTTGTAACTTTCATGTCCTCAGGCTTCTTCCAGTTCTGCCAAGTAATAGCTGAATCACCTTGGATAGATATTTTAATTTTCATTCTTTAGCCATTAATTTCTTTAAACTTTCTACATCAAATAACTCTTCATCTTAATATTTTAACATCCTTATGTTGTTTGTCCTATTTATGTAAAGCAGTTTTCACTGTGCTAACATAGAATGATTTCTTTATTTCTTGTCTACTGTTACACATGCCTAGTAAGTTGTATTAGTCAGCTTTTGGTATATAAAAATCACCTCAAAACATATTGGCTTAAAATAACTTCCATTTATTCATTTTAGGATTCTATAGACCTTACGGTGGCTATTTTTATCTGAGCTAATGCAGCAGAGTCTGCTCAGCTTTTGCCTACTGTCAGCAGAAAATCTGATGGGACTGAATGACCTGGGGTTGCTTTATTTTCATTTCTGACAGAATGTGGGACAGAGCATTGAAGATAACTGGACCAGTGGCTCACCCGCAAACCCAGGCTGGCCTGAGTATCATCATATGGTATTCAACCACAAAGTTCCCAAGAGTAGCAGGAGGACCAGTTTCATTGTACATGTGCTTTTCAAGCCTCTGCTGACATCCTGCTTGCTAATGTCCCATTGGCCAAATCAATGCCAGCCTCGACAACATGGGTGGGTATTACCAAAGGGCATGGAAACAGACAGCTATGATTATGATCATTTTTGCAAGCACACAGACCTATTCCAATTTGAGGTCCACACATACATACTGTTTTACTCCCCATCACCACTGAGATGTCTCACTTGTACCCTGAGTCAATGCATAATATCTAAAGTTAAGTGTGCTCACCTCTAGATTTTTATAATGAAGTCATTGTACATTATACATCATATGTTATACACTATATATATACATGTGCTCATGCCCAAATACTGGATATAATCTCTGACTATCCTTTTCCTTTGTCCACTATGTGGGTAGTTACCCACTTATTTGGATTATATCTTATATGAATATTTTTAATTTATCCACTGTCCACCTGCAGAAGTACTACCCAAATCCATACCACCATCATATCCTGACTAAAAATGCAACTTGCCAATTGTAGTAGTTGCTTATATTGACTCTCTGCATCCCTTTTTCTATTTAGAACATCATAGTGCAGCTACACATCATATCAAATGTAAATCTGACTGTGCCTCATTGTTGCTGAAAAACCTACACTTGGTTAGGGGATTTGAAAAACGGGGAGATTGTGTGGAGAAATCAGAAAGGATTTTTCAGCAGAGTAGGCAGTGATAAAACTGGGGGGATGTGTGCGTGTGTGTGTGTGTGTGTGTGTGTGTGTGTGTGATTTTCAGGTGAAAAGATATGCCAGTGTTTGAAAATAGAGATGCTTGGAATTAGGGTGAGGGTGAACCAAGTGAATCAAGTCCAGGAGGAGGTAGATGAGATGGAACCAGAGCACCCAGGGAATTTGAGGTCAGGTAACAGAGGCTGGTCATTGTGTTTGGATTTTATTCACTAAGCAGTTAATACACAGTGCTGATACATAGTACACAGTTAAAATTTTGTTGAATTAATGAATAAGCTAGCAAAGTTATTGACAAGGAAAATGATAGAAGCCCCACTATTTTCTAAAAATAAATCTGGCTTAAGAGGAAGATATTGGAAAGGTCATAGTCAGACAAACCATTTGGGAAGTAAGTACATTATTTTGCACGAAGAGTAACAAGGGCCTGGAAAAGGACTAGAGAAGGGGAATGAAATACAGCTATGGGGAATAAGCACAAGGAGTCATGCCCCTATAACCACCCTACCTGGGAAACATTGTTTCTCAGAGCCAGGAAGAGTTCCCAGTTCAGGAAGCACTTTTTGTCACATGGGCCAAAAAATCCCTCCACCTGTCTAGAGAGACAGGCAGCCCTGCTTTGGTTGGCTCCTTCAGACCTCTCAGACCGCATCATCAGGAATGAGTAGAAACCCTTATGGCACAAGATAAACACCACATTCTCTCAGCATTAGACTGTCATTGGAATCATGAAATTAGTCCAGGATCTGCATACTAAACCTAAGTAAGGGTCCTTCTTGCTAAAATAAAATTTTCTTTCTCTCTTTCTTTTTCTCTTTCTTTCTTTCTTTCTTTCTTTTCTTCTTTCTTTCTTCTTTCTTTCTTTTCCTTTCTCCTTCCTTCCTTCCTTTCTTCCTTCCTTCCTCCCTCCCTCTTTCTTTCTTTCTTTCTTTTTTTCTTCCTTCCTTCCTTCCTCTCTTCCTCCCTGCCTTTCTCTCTCTCCCCCTCTCTCCCTCCCTCTTCCTCTCTCCCTCTCCCCCCTCTCTTTCTTTCCTTCTTTCTTTCATTTATTTTTTTGGTAGTACAAGGTTGAACCAAGGGTCTTATGCATGCTTTGCCAGTGCCCTACGACCAAACTGTACCCTCATCCCCTATTTTACTTTTTATTGTGAGGCAGGGTTTTGCTAAGTTATGCAAGCTGCCTCTGGCCTTGAACTTGCAATCCTCTTGCTTCAGCTTCCCCAGTCACTAGGACTGTAGGTGTGCACCACCCTACCCAGCTTAAAATAAAGTAATTTAAATGGAACTCAAGGTTTCCTAAAATAACAGCCAAAATTATGGGATACAAAAAAATCATCATAGCAAAAACCAGAGAAATCAAAACTTGAATGAGAAAAGACAACTGACGCTAACAGTGAGATAAATAAGATGTTGGACTTACCTCACAAGGATTTTAAAGCAACTATTGTAAAAGTTCTTCAACAAATAATTGTGAATTCTCTGGACATGAGAGAGAAATATACAAAATGTCAAGAATAGGAAGTCAGAATAAACAAATGGATATCATAGAACTGAAAATGTTATAAACAAAACTTTTAAAACTCTGGGGGCGGGCTCAGTAGTAGAGATGACAGAGAATGAGCTCTGAATCTGAAGGCAGAATAGTAGAATGCACGCCATCTAAACAACAAAAAGTATAGACTTCAAAAAGATCCTTAAAGACCCATGAGACAGTAAAAAAGAATAAACATCCTTATCCTTTAAATCCTAGTGAAAGGAGAAAGAAGATGAAAGAGTATTCGAAAAAAAAAATAAAGGCTGAAATTTCTCAAATTTTCAAAGGACAAATTGATTCACAAAATTGAGGAAATGCACACTAACAGACATAATAATTAAATTTAAGGAACTGAAGACAAATAAAAGGTATTAAAAGGAGCCAAAGTGAAATAACACATTGCCTGAACTCACAGAGGCCATAAGGTGAATATTTTGCATGTGCTAAAAGAAAAGAACTGTCAACTCTATATCCAGTGAACTGCGAACTCTATATCCAGTGAAAGTATCATCCAGGTATGAGAGTGGTAAAGACATTCTCTGACTAAAACTAGACAGACTTGGACACTTACTTTACCGACAGGCTAAAAGGATCAGTGCTCATAGGAAATACTGTTTGTATCAGGTTCTGTATAGCAAGTTGCCCTCCATATAGGTGGCAGTGGTTGTTGTTAGGTGTTATAGAGTTGGGTCTGATTCACAGCAACTCTGTGTACAGCAGAACGAAACGCTCCCTGACACTGTGCCATACCCAGCACTAAGTCAGTGCTTCTCTGCTATTCATGGGGTTCTCCATGGCTGATTGTTTCGGGAGTGGGTTTCCAGGTATTTCTTCCATTTTTGCAGTGCTGGGGATCGAACCCAGGGCCTCAGAGTGCATAGAGCAGCACTCTACCCACTGTGCTAAACCCCAGCCCTATATAGGTGAAAGATGTATTTAGGTAGTTTCAACAAAACACAGTGAAGTGAAATGTAGTCTTTCACAAGGTGCTATGGGGCACACAGAATGGGGGACATTATGATGCTTGGAGCAGGTGGTTTCTAAACAAACTAGAACCATCTGGAGAGAGAAGCTTGATGGGACCTCTTGGAGAAGGAGAGAGCTGCCAAGTGGAAAGCAAGAAATAAGAACAAAGAGAACAAAAGCTCCACAGAAGGCAGGGCAGGGACAGGACACAGGCTAACGCGGGCACCTGGGTGTTTAGAATTCCACATCAGAGAATACCTTTCAGGTACCTTGTAATTTTCTGCAATGGCAAATTTCTCTCTCTCTCTCTCTCTGTCTCTCTGTCTCTCTCTGTCTCTCTCTGTCTCTCTCTGTCTCTCTGTTTTTGTTTGTTTGTTTTTTCAGTACTAGAGGTTGAACCCAGCGCCTCATGCATGCTAGGCAAGTGTTCTACCACTGAGCTGCACCCCTAGTCCCCCCTTTATCATTATTATTTTTTATTTTTATTTTTTATTTTGAGACAAGAGCTCACTAAGTTGCACCCACTGCTTCTGGCCTCAAATTTGCCATCCTCCTGCCTCGGCCACCCAACTTACTGGAATTACAGATATGCACCACAGTGCCTGGCCCTCTTAATATCTTTCTAAAGTAGCCACAGGATAACTTCTCTTTCCTTTTAAACATTCTAACACTCAGATGACACTGTGTGTGTGTGTGTGTGTGTGTGTGTGTGTGTGTGTGTGTGTGTGTGTGTGGTGCTGTGGTGACTGGGATTGAACCTAGGACTTTCACACTGCTAGGCAAGTGCTGTGCCTCTGAACTGCACCCCTAGCACCTTTTTTACTTTTTATTTTGAGGGAGGGCCTTGCTAAATTGCCCAGGCTGCCACTGGCCTTGAACTTGTGATTCTCCTACCTCAGCCTCCCAAGTTGCTGGAATTACAGGCATGCACTATGGCACTCCTTAAATGACACATCTTGAAACTTCAAAACAATAAATTGAATGAGTAGCTTATGATAAAGGTATTTTCCATTAGTGTGATGGGAAGGTTGGTGTTCCTTCTCCTTTATTTGAGAAAGCAAACAGTATAACTAACAACAAAACTTTTTACTAAAACTTTTTGAAATTTATCTTTCAGAGGAATTTTATTTTTTTACACTAAAAATGCAATGCAATGCATCTTACAAAATTGTCTTTTTATGCAGAAACATTTGTTTTCCATCAAAGCAAATATGTATCTGCCTGTAATATATACAATAAAATATAATGAGAATATCTGAGTTTATGGAATTGCTGATATATAACTTGTGGCACTTGAACAGGCAACAAGTACCCACCAAATGCCTTCTAAATCACAATACAATAAAATATCTTCCCACAGAGGCCCAAAGAAAGGAGATCTGTAGCCAAAGGCAATTCATAATGTTGTTGAGGTCATATAAGTTTTCTCTAGGAGAAGAATGTTTTTTAACTCTTCTTTCAATATATCTCTATCCCTTCTCCATTGCTACTACGAAAATCACCATCTATGCTCTCTCTCTCTGCCAACCAGCTAATTGTCAAAATTGATCACTTCTAGTCCTTGAATCCTCTATTTTATTCCATATTGCTGTGGTTAAATGACCATCATTTGTCATCTTACTATCACAGTATATTTTTGAATGATCCTTGGAACTCTAGTTTCATCTTTCAGAGAACTAAAAATGTAAAAGCAATTTCTGTGTTTTTGTCTTGTTTTGTTTGTTGTTGTTGTTGTTGCTGTTTTGAGACAGAGTCTCCCTGTGTGGCCCACTCTGGCCTCAAACCAGCCATCTGCATACCTCAGCATCCAGAGGGATGGGATTACAGGAGTGCAAGAAGCTCTAAAACATTCATTGCATTGTATATTCCCTCTGCTTAAAAGAAATCAGTGGTTAACCATTGCTTTTATAATAATGTCTAAATTGTATGTCATGGCACCCAATGCTCTTAGAACCTTTCTAAGTTTTTCTCCTGGGGGTCCTTCCCTCAAAGCTCATGTATTGCCATACTGAATTAATGGCAGTTTTGTCAGTAGACCCTGTCCTCATTTTACTCTGTCTTTGCACAGACTCCTTTTGACCTTGAAAACCCTTTGTAGTACCCTTTGTAGTAGATGAATTCTTCTTCTTTCTTTCTTCTTCTTCTTCTTCTTTTTCTTCTTCTTCTTCTTCTTCTTCTTCTTCTTCTTCTTCTTCTTCTTCTTCTTTTCTTCTTCTTCATTTTTTTGTAAGACTCAATGTATTAATTTCCTTGGGGTTCCATAACAAACCATATAAACTGAGTGACTTATACAACAGAAATTCACTGCTTCACATTTCTTGAGGATAGAAGTTTGAGATCAACATGTTGGCAGGGTTGGTTCTGTTGGGGTAGGCAGGGAGTTAGGAAATCAGGGATTGAGGAGGCCAATTTTCAAGGGATGGCCTTTCATTGTTGTTGTTGTTAGATCCCCGAAAGTTGGATGGGACTCTTAGTGACCTTCATAGGGTTTTTCAGTGGCTGTTTGTATTGGGATTGCTTCAGGAGTAGGTGGCCACATGCTTCTTCGTTTTTGCAGTACTGGGGAGCAAACCCGGATCCTCAGAGAGTGTGCAGCAGCACTCTACCAACTGACTAAACCCCAACACTGCCTTTCATTAAGTAATGGAAAATTCCTGAAAAGCTTGTCACTGGCCACAACATTAAAGACAAACCAGTGCAATACCATGCAGTTGCTTATTTCTTCCTGGCAACGTAAGGCACACATCCCAGTTCCTGGGCCATGACTGCCCTGCTGTTCCACTGAGTGCAAACAACAGCTATATGACCTTCCACAAGCAGTGTGAGATCAATATGGGCAAAGCATCTGTACACATATGCTAGGCTTCAAAAACCACATAGAGAAGGCATCCAACTTCATTTTCTAGTAGCAGTTCCCATGAGTATGGTGCACGAGCAGCTGGACTCAAAATGTGGAGCACAGTTTTCACACCCAAAGGCTCACTGCACCTTGATTCCACCTTGAAGTTGAATAAAAGCTACAGTGTATTCAAGGCTCAGAGCAATGGGTTTCTGGTTTGCCTTCCTCACCTCTGCAAAGTGTACTTTCCACTCCGACTTCAATAAAACTCATTTAACCTTCCCTCTGGTCTCCACCTTTTCTTTGCCTGGGGATGTGTCCTAATCTCAATCGATTCACTCAAGACCAAGATATTGTTCCAGTTTTCTGGTAACATTTCCTTCTGAAATCCTTGAGGAAAAATCTGTTCTGTGCTGCTTCCCTAGCTTCTGCGGTTTGTGGCAATCTATGCCATTCCTTCGCATCCTGATCTCTGCCTTCATATTCACATGATATCCTCTTTGTGTGGGTGTCTGTGTTCAAATTTTCCTTTGTGTAAGAATACCAGTTATACTGGATTATGGCTCACCCTAGTGACATCATTTTAACTTGATTATCTGTGTAATGAACTTATCTCCAAAGAAAGTCAATTCTGAGTTACTGGAGTTTAGGACTATCACATGTGAATGAGGGAGAGGTGCACAATTCAATCCATTATACTTAATTCAAATCAAACCTCTATGACATCTCCCATAATCCTCTCACATAAAGGATCTTCTCATTGTCTTCTTTGAGTATACACTGTATGTTTTAAATACTTTTCAGATAACAGTACTGCGAATCATAATTTTTGGTTTATGCACTGTTTATTAATGTGTGATTATGTAATATGATGCTATTTTCCCTACTATAGTGGGAATGAGCTGGGATTTGGCTCAGTTGGTAGAGCGCTGCACTGCAGTCTCTGAGGTCCCGAGTTCAATTCCCAGCACCACAAAAATGGGAGAAGGACCTGGCAATCCACTCCCAAGGCAATCCCGAAACAGTCAGCCATTGAAAACCTTGTGAGGGTCGCTATGAGTCGGATACCGACTCGACGGCACCTAACAACAACAACAACATAGTGGGAATATCTCCATACTATCCAAAACAATATACATCTTTAATGCAATTCCTACTAAAATTCTAATGGCATTTTTAGATAAATATTTACGAATTCTAATTTTTTTAAAGAAAACAAAAAGCCCTGAATAGCTAATAAAATCTGGATGAGGAAATACAAAATTAAAGGCATCACATGTCTTGATTCCAATTATATTACAAAGCACAGTAATCAAAATAATCTAAGTCACATAGATCAACCCATCAGAATGTTGTTTGTCATTGTTGCTAGGTGTTATTGAGTTGAGTCCTACTCACAGCAACACTATCTACAACAGAACAAAATACTCCCTGATTCTGTGCCAGGCACACAATCATTTTTATGTTTAAACCAATTGTTGCCAACACTGTGTTAATCCATCTTGTTGAGGGTCTTCCTATTTTTCATTGACTGCCACCCTCTCAAACAGGATGTACTCCAGGGATTGGTTCTGATAGAATACAGCAGTGCATCAATCCAGTCCTGGGATTTTCTTTGTTGGAGACTATTACTGCTTCAGTCTCATTGCTCATTAGAGATCTATTTAGGTTTTTATATCCTCTTGGTTCAATTTTTGTAGGTCATATGTGTCTAGAAATTAATCCAATTCTTCTAGATTTTCCAATTTAGGTTTTCCAACATAAGTTTTCAACATATTCTCTGAATTTGAGTGTTATCTGTTTTGTCTTTAAATTTTCATCTTTTTTATCAATTTTTCATCTCTCTTTCTGTTGATTAGTTTTACTAATGGTTTATCAATTGATTATCTTTTCAAAGAATCAACTCTTTGTTTCATTAATCTTGTGTATTGGTTCTTTTGTTTTCCATTTTCTGTGATTTTTATTATTTCTGTCTTTTTATTAATTTAGAATTTGGCTTGTCCTTGTTTTTCTAAGACATTAGGTTATCTTTGATATCTGTCTGATTTTTAAATATAGGTACTCATGGTAATAAGCTTCTCTTTTAGAACTGCTTTTTCTGTATCCTACATTTTCTATTAAGCAATGTTTTAATTTTTACTTGATTCAAGGTTTATTTTAGTTTCATCCTTGATTTCTTCAGTGACCCACTGATTGTCAGCATTGTGTTATTCAATCTCCATGTGTTTGTATATTTTCTATAATTTCTCTTGCTTTTGATTTCCAGTTTTATTCCATTATTATCTGATATAGTACAATAGATTATTTATTTTTTATATAAGACTTGCTTTATGGCCTAAAATATGATCCGTTTTGGATAAAATTCCATGAGATACTGAGAAGAATGTGTATTTCACAGTTGTTGAATAAAATATTTTACAAATGTCTGATAAGAACATTTGATCTATGTGCAGATTAACTGATAATTCTTTGTTAATTTTTTTGTCTGTGTTATCTATTGATTGATGAAAGTTGGATACTGAAGTCACTTACTACTATTGTATTGGACCTATCTTTCCTCTTGTGTTCAGTGGTGTTTCTTTTATGGAACTAGGTGCACCAACTATTATATATTCTAGACAGATTGTTCCCTTTATTCGTATGTGGTGACTGTCTTCATTTCTTCTGATTAATTTTAGCTTAAAGTCTACTTTGTGTGATATTCACAGCTACTCCAGCCTGATTTCAGATTCTATTTACTTGGAATATCATTTTTCACCCTTTTACTTTCAGTCTCTGTGTATCTTTGTCAGCAAGGTGTGTTTTTTTTTGCATAAAACAAACATTTAGATCTTGTTTTTTAACCCATCAGCCAGTTTTCATCTTTTAGTTGGAGAGTTAAGATCATTTACATTTTGTTTATTATTAACAGGTATGTCCTAATTCCTATAATTTTATTGTTGTTATTGTTGATGAAAGTACTCTCGTTATTTCTTTCTCCTCTTTTAATCTTGGGCTGGGATTTAGCCCAGTGGGTAGAGCGCTGCGCTGCAGTCTCTGAGGTCCCGAGTTCAATTCCCAGCTCCGCAAAAATGGGAGAAGGGCCTGGCAATCCACTCCCAAGGCAATCCCGAAGTACTCAGCCATTGAAAACCCTATGAGGGTCGCTATGAGTCGGATACCGACTCGACAGCACCTAACAACAACAACTTTTAATCTTAGCAGTTTGATGGTTACTCAATAGATAATACTTCATAGTTTTCATTTGGCTAACTAGTCTTCTGGTGAGATTTGTTCTTTCTCAAGCTTTCATGATTTTGACTTTCTTTCTTCATCTTCTCTGTGTAGAATTCCCTTAAGTATCTTCTGTAATGCTGACTTAATGGTCCTGAATTGCTTTAGATTGTGCTTATTGTGGAAGATCTTCATTTCATCATTAATTTTAAAGGACAGCTTTGTGACCATAGTAGCCTTGATTGGCAGTTATTTACTTTTCAGAGGATGGAATATTTTATCCTATGATCTTTTCACTTTTAGAATTTCTGAGGAGAAGTCTGCTGTTGTCTGACATGTTTGCCTTTGTAAATAAATTGCTGCTTCCCTCATAGTTTTCAATATTTTTCTCTAATCTACTCAGCCTTTTAACTGTTACATGATATGGAGAGGGATTGGGGTTTAGAGCAGTTGTTAGAGGGCTGTTCTGTGCTCTCTGAAGCCCTGGGTTCAATCCCCAGCACCACAGAAATGGGAAAGGGCATGGCAATCCCCTCCCAAAGCAGTCCTGAAACAGTCACTGAAAACCCTATGAATAGCAGAGAAGCACTGATTTAGAGCTGAGCATGGCACAGTGACAGGTAGTGTTTCATTCTGTTGTATACAGGGTCGGTATGAGTTGGTCCCAACTCAACAACACCTAACAACAAAAAACATGATATGGAGAAGTTCTTTTCTGGTCATGTTTATTTGAGCGTCTGAATGCCTCCTGTACTTGGATTTTCATACCTTCCTGTAGATTTTGAAATTTTTCTGCTATTATTTCATTGAACTCTTTTTCTATGCCTTTTGTCTATATCTCAGCTTCCTCCTTACACCAAAGATTCATATGTGTTATCTCCTAATCATATCTCAGAGGTATTAAAAGTTGTGGTCATGGTGGTCATGATTTTTAAAATTAGACTTCTAAATTATTTGTCTGGTATTTCAATCATTTCAATATCTTTGGATCTACTATTGAAGAATTCTGAACTTTGGAGGAGGCATGTTGTCTTGATTTTTCATATTTCTGGCACTTTGTATATCTGTTGGGATGGATATCTCTTTGGTTTTATATGGGAGTCTGCTTAGTACACAGTCTTCTCTTGAGGTCTCAACTCCCACTACCGCTGACAGAGAAGAAAGCAGATGACAGTAACAATGACACACACACACACACACACACACACACACACACACACACACACAAATCCAGTATTTAAACATAATAAAAACAAAGATAAAATAATCTCCAAAATGAGAAAGTGAACCACATCCCCAATAAGGATAGAAAAGAAAGAAGGTAAGAGAATATAGGACAAATTGTTGTTGTTGTTAGGTGCCGTTGAGTCGGCATCCGACTCATAGCCACCCTCATAGGGTTTTCAATGGCTGACTGTTTTTAGGATTGCATTGGGAATGGATTGCCAGGCCCTTCTCCCATTTTTGCGGTGCCGGGAATTGAACTCAGGACCTCAGAGACTGTAGCACAGCGCTCTACCCACTGAGCTAAACCCAGCCCCATAGGACAAATTAGGAAATTAAAACTTAATAAAAGTGGAAGGGTTAATAATAAAGTAATAAAAAGATGGGGATGTCTGGGCACTGTGGTATTTAGGCAGAATAGAAAGACAAGGAAAATTTGAGAGACGTAGGAAAGAAAGGGCTTTTCTCACACCCAGATCTAATCTGAGTGTTATCGGCCAAATATTCCAGTGCAATCAAAGAAGGAAAGCTGCTGTGAGAACTGCCTGCCTAGAAACCTATGCTTTTCTAAGAATCTCATTAAACATGATTATGCATTATAATTAAAATTAACAGGCCTGGGTAATCTCTTTCTGACTAGGTATAGTAAGAATTTCCTCACTTATCCCAATCTAGGCATTTGAACAATGCATCTTTTCCTATCTGTAAATGTATACCTTATATCTGCTGGGACCACATTGAACAGTAGAACTTCAAAAGCCCCAAAATCATTCATATATATATATATATATATTCTCCATTGTGAAGACTCTCTTGGAGAGGACTGCATCTATATCTTGAATGTATACTATTATCTCCTTAGGCTTCTCTCTGTGCGTGTACTGCCATTCTTCACCCTAAAACTATACTGTCCCTTACCTTTACCTAACAAACTCTGCCACTTTGTTTCAATCTCCAACTTGCCCTAAAATCTTTTCTGTGATGGAGCCAAGATTCTCACAATTCCTTGAATAGAGGTACCAAAAAGGGTAACTCCTCAGGGCAGATGGTAACATTAGGGCATAGCACCCCTAAACCCTGCTGACAGCACATGCCTACAGCCCTAGCAACTTGGGAGGCTGAGGCAGGAGAACAGCAAGTTTGAGGCCAGAGGCAGCCTGAACAACTTAATGAGACCTTGTCTCAAAAATTAAATAAATAAATAAATAAATAAATAAATAAATAAATAAGGAGGCTTTGGGTGTGGTTCAGTGGAAGAGCATGTGCCTGGCATGCACAAAGCCCTGGATTTAACCCTTCCATACTGAAAAAAGAGTGGAGGGAGGGATGGAGAAAGGAAAAAGAAGAGAGAAGAGCCAAAATAATGGAAAGAAAAGTATATGAAATGAAGGTACAAATAATCATAGGGAAAGTCAAATAAAACAAAAACAAAAACAAACAAAAACTTGAAGATAGTCAATAATTCCTTCTTACTGAGGAGGTAGAAAATGGGATCACTTCACTTTTTTCTTGAGCTTATTTTGAAGTCCCCTTTGGTGGGTGTTTGGGGATTGTGAGTCATATTCTCTCTAACGTCCAGACAGGTCAAACCAGAAGAGGCTTTTGGAGGCAGAGCCTTGCCCTGCTGGACTGCACTTGAGCTAAGACGATGATGTCTATTGGACTAAATTCATGCCAGTAATCTTCATATACAGCCCTAGCAAAGTGATGAATGCAGGAGCTGCTCTCAAACTGTTCTCACAACCAAGCCTGTGGAGCACCTGCTTAGATGTTCCAGTACAGGGGTCCACAGCCACTGTGTCAAGGACCAGTACCATCTGTGTTCTTTACTTATTTATTTTCAGTTGTTCCCCATGACTGGAATTACCACTTGAGCTCTGCCTCCTGTCACGTCAGATCAGTATCCCCTACCACACATGGAAAAAAATCATCTTCTACAAAACCAGTCCCTGGTGCCTTTTTAAACTGGTGGGGACCACTGTTCTAGTGCCCTGCTGGTGCTCATGTGAGAGTGGAAAAAGCTGGAGCAGCAGATGTTTTTTCACCAGATGTTTCTTAGGCTCTGAAAATGATAAAAACAATCTAACCAAAGCAATCTTTGTGGAGGGTGAGGGTTGTGAGGAACCCTCACTGAGTGATCCTATCTGCTTGGCCCACAGGGGTCTCTATTCCAGCCCCTGCTCATAAGCACACACAGCCAGTCCCTCTTGCTCTTCTTCCCAGAGGTCAGGCTGTCTTTCCCAAATGGAAGCTGTCTTTGTCTCCCTCAGCAGCACAGCCTACACTTCCCAAGATGTAGACCTGTGTCTATGAATTTGCACCCAAGTCACAGCCAAGACCCTACTGATTCTCAGCATGGTTGTTCACTTAGCAAGTGAAGTGCAGAGACCATTGAGACTTGTAAATATAAAACTGTGCCTCTGATTCCCCCAGCTGTAAGGTTTGATGGTAAAACTCCTTTAAATGATAACACAAATGATATTTTCATAAAAGGTGAGTACTTTCTGTATCAGGAAGACTGTGGCAGAAATAAGAAAGGATCCAGAGAAAGTTTATAGGAGATTAAAATGAATTGATCAAGAATACAATCTATTTTTTCCTACGAGCAAAATTTTCCATTACAGGGAGAAAAATAAAAGAGAAATTAAAACATTGGGAGTTTCTGTTATCTGTAAACTTTTAAGGTCTTGATTATCTAATTGGATTATAATGAACCATAAACAGTGAGGGTCTGGCCATGCCATTGGGCAGATGCAGTAATCAGCTGGGTTCCAACTGCTGGGAAAATTTCCAGCAGAAGCTTCCCAAGTTCACTTGCAAGATGATAATTCTCTCCCTAGGGCAATCAACACTTCTAAACAACAAATGGAGAGAAGATGAATTGTATTTCAAGGTTAACTTAGCACAGTTATCACAGATTTAAAACTTAGAAACATAATCTACATTTGACCTAGGGTCTGGGTCTGCCTTATTAGTTTAAGTGTTCCCTTAATTTTATTTGCAATTAAGCACCTGTTTAAATCACATACTGTTATGTCCATCAAGTTTTTCAATTTATTTCATGATGGTGAGGCAAGACTGAGCTGAATAGTAAGACACTGTCTCAAATAATCAAAATCAAAATCAAAATAAAATAGAAAAAAATAAGTTTCCAAAGTGTTCTGAAATAATTTATCACATTTACAACTTATAACGATGTTGTTGTTGTTGTTGTTGTTTGACATTGAATTGTGTTCGTTTCTTAGTAACCCCATGTACAGCAGAACATAACACTCCCCGATTCTGTGCCAGGCCCACGATCTTATTTATATTTAAGCCCATTGTTGCAGACACTGTGTCAATCCATCTGGTGGAGGGTTTTCCTTTTTTGAGTTGACCTGCCACTCTCCCAAACATGATGTCTTTCTCCAGGCACTGATCTCTCATGACTACATGTCCAAAATATGTAAGATGCAGTCTAGCCATTCTTGCTTCCAAGGAGCACTCTGGTTGCATTTCTTCTAGGACAGATCTGTTGGTTTTTCTGGCAGTCCATGGGATATTCAATATTCGTCTCCAGCACCACAATTAAGAAGCATCAATTCTTCTCCTACTTTACTTGTTCAGTGTCCGGCTTTCACAACCATATGATGCAACTGAAAATACCATGGCATGAGTCAGGTGCACTTTCCTCATCAATGTGACATCTTTATTTTTCAATACTTCAAATAGATATTTTGCAACAGGTTTTTCCAAAGCAACGCATCTTTTGATTTCATGACTGCTTCTTGATACTATTAAATGAATCTTTAAGAAGGCATAATGATGTCTGGTTCAGTTGCCATCTTGAAGATAAATGATTGGAACCCAGCCATACCACTGTGGCATCCATCCTGTCAGATCTCAGAAACTAAGCAGGGTCAGGCCTGGTTCGTACTTGGATGGGAGACCACGTGGGAACACCAGGTGCTGTAGACTCCCAAAAACAGCCACTGAAAATCCTATGAATAGCAGAGAAGCACTAACAATAGTATTTCGCCTGTTGTACATAGGGTCGCTATGAGTCAGACACTGACTCAATGGCACCTAACAACAACTGTCACGGGAGTGAAGATTCTGCCCCTTAGCGTGACAATGGGGCAGAGCATGAGGTTTATACTGCATAATGAACAGAACTGTCTACCCTCTGGATGTGTCAACTCATTAGTTGAGGAGGTGCTGGAGGCAATGACTTAGTTCTTTTTTTTTTCTACTGCTGTTTCTATACTGTTGCCTGCTTTTTTTCCTTTCTTTCTTTTTTCTTTTACCTTCTTTGTGTGTGTGTGTGTGTGTGTGTGTGTGTGTGTTACTGGGGTTCAAACCCAAGGCCTCGCACTTGCATGCTTTGCAAGTGCTGGACCACTGAGCTGCACTCTCAGCCCTTTTTTTTTTTAACTTTTTTGAGACAGGGTCTCACTAAGTTATGCAGACTGCCTCTGGTCTTCAATTTGCAATCCTGCCTCTACCTCCCAAGCCCCTGGGATTACAGGCATGTGCCACCATGCCCCGCTGTTACCCACTTTTTGAAGTTAGGTATTAGCTCCCTATCTAGTCTCCCTTCACTTGTGCCAAGGTATATTTTACAGTGAGTCTAATGACCTTTTAAAAATGCAAATCTGATATCATGGCCCTGTTTTTGGACTTAAAAGGCTTTCCATTGCTTTTAGAATTAAGCTTATAATCCTTGACTTGCAATGCTCTGCACACCCAAGCCCCCGCCACACACTTCTTACCTGTCATCATGTCCCATCTCCTCCAAGTGGTGGTGGACTTTGTTAAATTCCCTGACCTACTAAGCTGTCTCCTATCTCCTGTTCACCCACGTCCCGATGTGCCTTCCTGGACCCTCTGCTGTGTCCCTTCCAAGCTGACATGTCTCAGTTCCTTGTCACTTCCTTCAGAATTCTTCCCATTCCTCCCAGACTGGGTTAGGTTTCCAGATTAGCTGGAAGTGTCATATATGGTAATCCTCAGCATATTCATATTCCTTTAGCATTTTTCATTAGTGTCTCCCAGCTTTACCCTTTCCTTAGTTCATCAATAAATTCCGACTATCAGTCATATACATGGCACTTAGTAGATGATTAATAAACAGTTGTGACTTAGTCAGGAAATTTCTACCAGAAGCTAAGGTAATCATTCTAGAAAAGACTTTAATTTGTGTGATTCTACTTTTCTTTGAAGACCTTTCCACAGCCCTCTGGGTAAAGCCCAAGCCCTTAAATCTGTATATGAGACCTTACTAACTCCCACCGCTCTGTACCTTTCTTAATTTTTTTCTTTCTTGTATGTTTGTCTCACTATGTTCCAGCTCCACTGAATCATCTTCAATAATTTTTCTCCTTTGTCTTAGATATCTGCATATCCTGCACCCTTTTCTGCTGCCCCTGTATGTATTCCTTACCCAGGACTGCATTAAGACTCAGTTTAAAAGAATGTCATTCTTAACAGTTGGTTTTTGGGGGAAATAAGTGAAATTTTTATTATATTTTGAAAGTTATAACAGCATGTCAAAATATCGTTACCTTTATATGATTGTAGTACATAATGGTGAAAATTATTTGAAATAAAAATATATTTGGATCATTAAACTTAATGTTTTGCACAAAAGAATACTTTTGGAAATTAGGTTGGTATGATACACTTCTGCATGACTTTCAGAAAAGAGTGAATGTAATTTGTAACAATCTTCCTCAAACCTCATTGAATAAATACTAACTTGCTCTTGAGAAGATACAGTGTAGAGTCCATAGCATTAGATTGCTGTTAATCTTTCCAGGCTATTAATAAGGTCTCACTGATTTTAAGTGACATCTTGAATGGGAACATTGTTAACATCTTTAATAAGGTTTACATGCATTTAAGGTTCTCAGTTTCTTTAAATCACATCCTGTCTTAATTGTATACTCTTCAGGAAAACATAAAGTCATTTATTTTTACAGAATTAATCTATGTAAATGTTTTACATTTTGAAGCAGTTTGACTATAAATTGAGGCTATTGTAAAACATGTGATGGAAGCATTTGGGAAGCTTAAACATGTATAGTGTAGAGAAGAAACATTTGAGAAATAGCAATTATAATAGCAGTAAGAATGAGTGTAATGTGAATAGGGGAAAACATGAAAAATTGTTTGATATTTTAAAAATGAAATTTTTCCAGACTGAAGAAACAACACATGTAATTAAATAATACAGAAAATCTAGTAATGAATTAAAACCTCTCATACTATCACTATATAAAGGTAATTGAACAGAACATCAGAAGTTTGATGTTCTATTATTTTCATATATACATATATGTATAGTTTGAGAATTGTAATTTTTATGTTTACTGTTTTAAGATCTTTTCTTCATTATCTTCTAGTAATTTTTCTTTTTATCTTTTGGAAATAAATACACAAAACATAGTTTTCCTTTGAAAATAAACATTTTAATGGTACCTGAATATCACAATTGTGATTAATTTGTTAATTTTCTAATTGTTGAGTACTCAAAAAATTCTTACATTATAACATTATGAATAGTAAGCATCACTTTTCAAAAATTGTTGTGTACATTCTTATTTATTAGCATGTTTTCCTAGAATTCTAGTTATTAGATCACAAAATATGCATATTATTAACGCATTTAATGTTACTACCAAATTACTTTCCCTAATGGTGTAGAGAATACACTTTAATAGTTTGTGAGAATAGCATTTTTCAACTTACATTTACAAATATTCGATGCTATTAAAAATAGTTGTCAACTTCATAACTTGAAAAAAAGTGAACCTTAGATTTAAAATAAAACAACAAAACAAGGGAATGCATGCCATTCATACATTTTGAAAAGGTTAACTGGATAAGAGCTGGCCCTCCTTATTTCCATTAACACACACACACACACACACACACACACACACACACACACACACACACACACAGAGTATGTGGGTACACATATATTCCCAGTGCAGTTAGATGAATCAAGAACACCACCTATAAAAAATAAGTTACAGTAATTTTTTGCACTCTACTTTTCCCATTCTGAGACCTGGTTTTTGTCTATTTGGGTATAACTACCTTGTCATTGAAGCAATGCAGAAAATATGGAAGTTTTTAGTTTTGAAGTGCTCACAACCCCCATGTGTTTGCCATCTTATTGTGCTATGAAGACTTCTATGTTTCTGTGATGCTGAAACCTATGCCACTGGTATTTAAGATACCAGCAGAGCCACTTATGGTAGACAGGTTTCAGCCGAGCTTCCTGACTAAGAGAGAACAGGGAGAAGGACCCAGCAGCCCACTCCGGAAACAATTAGCCACTGAAAACCCTATGAACAGCAGAGAAGCACTGTCAAATATAGTGCCAGAGAATGAGCCCCCTAGGCTGGAAGGAATTCAGAAGACAAATAAGGAAGAGTTGCCTCCTCAAAGTAGAGTTGACCATAAATAATGGAAATGGAGTAGAGCCCCTGGGACTTCCATTTGCTGATGTGACACAACTGAAAATGGAAAGAAATATAGTGCTTACAACAATGGGTTCAAACATAAAAGAGATTGTGTGTATGGCACAGTGTTGTGTAGTGTTTCATTCTGTTATACATAGGATCACTATGAGTCAGACTCAACTCGAGGACACCAAACAACAATAAAGTGCTCATAAAGGGCAAAAATAAGTGAAGATATTCATAAATAATTTCATTTACACTTCTACCTGTGTGGTAGAGAATTAATGTTTTTACTCTCCAAATAAATCATTGCAACTATAACTGAAAACACCATAATCTGTGTTCTGGTTATTTTAATAATGGCAAATGATGAAGCAATATTGTTAGCAAGCACTTTTACCTGAATAAAGCATCACTAAATATAAGCCCTTCTTTTAGAGAGTTTTGGTGGGAAATAGAAAAACAAATCCCGATGTTTCAGAATGCATGTGGCCAATGAGAAAGAATCAAGCAATTCCATTATGGAAAGGTCATGGTTAGGTGCCTGTGTATTTCCTGCCTGTCATTCCTTCCTAAGGTTGCCTTAGGGAAGGGTGATACCCACTTACTACTGGTTAGCCAAGATAGACTCTGGGTACATGCAGAAGGTGTGAGGGGCATCTTTGGTGAGCTCAGGTAAAGAGAGCAGCCCCTAGATTGCTTTTGGTAGTTTTAAGTAATTGACATAGCTTTAACCTCAGTCCTACAACCAAAATTTCCAACACACCCAAATTTGTATCTTTGGAAAATCTGATCTAATCTACTGTCCACACTTGACATCCCCCTCGAGTTTACTAAAGAATTTTTGAGAGGTCTGATAACATGTAATTAAAAACAAAGAACAAGGTAATAAAGTAAAAGATACAGGATGAGGTGGGTGGTGTAGGTGGGGCACAGAGATATAAGAAACTCTGCATAATGTAGCCCAGAAGAAAGTTGTCAAGCTTGTTCTCTGCAAATGGTTTGTGGTTATATGGAACTGAAGACATTATTCCCACAAGGGGATGGTTTAATAACTCATAAGCTCTTTTGTCCTCTGTAGTTGAAGGACTCTCAATTTCACTTCAGTTAAGAACAGAATCTGTCAGATGTGTAGGATTTGAAGATGTTTTCCCATTCAGTGGGGTCTTCCTTAACTCTGTTGATTGTTTCCTTTGCTGTACAGAAGCTTTTTAATTTCATGTAATCCCATTTATCTATTCTTTTGCAATTTCCTGAGCAAGTGGAGTGTTATTAAGGAAATGCTTTCCTATGCCTATATGTTGGAGCATATTGCCTATCTTTTCTTCTAGTAATTTAAGGTTTCTGGTTTTATGTTGATGTCTTCTACCCATTTCAAGTTAATTCTTGTAAATATTGAGAGGTGCAGGTCTGTTTTCATTTTTCTGCAGGGAAAAATCCAAGTTTCCCAGCACCATTTGTTGAAGAGGCTATCCTATCTCTAACTTGCGTATTTTCTTCCTTTATTGAAGATCAGGTGGCTATAGATGTGTTGGTATATCTCTGGGTCCTCAATTCTATTCCACTAGTCTTCAGGCCTATTTTTGTGCTAGTACCAAGCTGTTTTTGCTACTACAACACTGTAGTATAGTTTAAAGTCAGGAATTGTGATCCTGCCTACACTAGTTTTGCAGCTTAAGAGTGTTTTGGCTATACGTGGTTTCCATATGAATTGTGTTTCCATATGAATTTTTGGATTATTTTTTCTATTTCTGTAAAGTCTGTCATTGGAATTTTAATGGGGATTGCATTAAATCTATAGATTGCTTTTGGTAGTATAGTTGTTTTTACAATATTAACTCTCACGATCCATGAGTAGGGGAAGTCCTAACCCTAATTTCCAGAATTTACAAAGAACTCAAGAAAGCAACTCACAAAACAACAGATAATCCAATACACAAGTGGGCAAAGGAACTGAATAGATAGCTCTCAAATGAAGAAGTTTGTAAGGCCATGAAACACATGAAAAAATGCTCAATATTCCTAGTCACTAAGGAAATGCAAATAAAAACAACTCTGAGATTCCACCTTATTCCAATAAGAATGACCAAGATCAATAAAACAAATCACAACAAATGCTGGCAATGTTGTGGAAAAAAGGGACCCCTCTTTCACTGTTGGGGTGTAAGTTGGCTCAACCGCTTCAGAAATTAATATGGAGATACCTCAGAAAACTAAAAATAGAACTGCCATGTGACACAGCTATACCACTACTGGGAATATACCCAAAAGGAGATGAGTCATCATACCACAGAGACAACTGCATCTCCGTATTCAATACAGTGCTTTTCACAATAGCAAGGATATGGAATCAACCAGAGTGCCCATCAACAGAAGAATGGATAAAAAATTATGGTACATATACACAATGGAATACTACTCAGCTATTAAAAAATGAAATAATGTCACTTGCAGCAAAGTGGATAGAATTGGAGAGCATCGTCTTAAGTGAACAAACACAATACAAAAAGAGAAATACCATATGTTCTCACTCATACGTGGGTGCTGAATCAAACTTAAAGGAAGGAAGTAATCATATACATAAATTGAAACATTAAAAATGCACAATTAAACTTAGCATGGAAGAGATAATTTAAAAAATGGAGAGAAGGAGGGATGAATCTAGCAGAGGGAAGCAAAGATTGGAAAAGATGGGAGGGGGAGGAGGGTCAATGAGGAGGGATGAAGGGGGAGAGGTCAATCTCAATGTAAACAGCACAACTGTATGAGTATGTTAGAAAAATAGGGGAAGATAAGAAAAAAATGAAACCTACTAGAGTAGCTAAAATAAAAAATAGTAACAATACCAAATGCTATCAATAATGCAGACTAGATCACTCATGTAATACTGCTCAGAATAAAAAAAAAGGTAGATCACTATAGAAAAAAGTTTGGACTTATATCAAAATTGGGATGCATGTATATAGATAAATATTCTCACAAAAAGACATGCAAGTAGAAAGGAGACCATTCCTGGGGAATGGGGATGGAGGAGGAAGGTCATAAAATAGTAAGGGGGAAGTTATGTGAGTAATGTACAATGAAATGCATATATGGAGGTGTCATAATGAAACCCATTAAGTTGTACATTTAAAATTACTAATAAAAAATAAGAACAGAGTCTTAGGGAGAAATTGCTTAATAGGTAGCTTCAGATTAGCATAAAAGAAATGAGCTATGACTTCAACCCTTTAGAACAGGCAGTTAGAAGGGTGATTTGAGGGGAGCTAGTTTTATGGTCTTTTGCATACATTAGATAAAACACCATTGTTATATAAACTTTGTACTCAAAATCTAAACATAATGGACATCTTATAAGACCTAAATATTATATTATACAATATTGCATGCATATTATTAAAACTGGAGTTGAGAAATAATAAAAGATTTGACTTAGAGTAAATCAGTAACTGGCTGGGGTTTAGATCAGTTGGTACAGCACTGATCTGTGCTCTCTGAGGCCCTGGGTTTGATCCCCAGTACCAAAATAATAATAATAATAATAATAATAATAATAATAATAATAATAATAATAATAATAGAGAGAGAAGGATGTGCAATCCACTCTTGAAACAATCCCCAAACAATCAGCTATTGAAAATCCTATGAGGTTCTCTATGAACTAGGCTGACTCCACAACACCTAACAACAACAACAAGGTTCATCTATGTTGTTGAAAATGACAGGATTTCCTTCATTTTTAAGGTTGAATGACATTCTAGTGTGTATCTACCAAACACTTGCTAAATAATTTGGGTAACAAAAATGATTTGCATGACAATGTACTTTGGTACATTATGTCCATTAAATTTTAAAGTAGGACAAGTACAGGTTATTATGTTTGTTTATCGTTTGTTGGATAAAAAAGGTGATAATACCTTAAGTGTGTAGAATTTGTTTTATAAATTTACGCAAGCATTATTATGAAGTACAAAACTTTATTAGAGTCATATTCAACTAAGTTGACTTCAACATTTAATGATAGTATTTCTTAGTGGGGCACCATGGCACATGCCTGTAATCTCAGCAACTCAGGAGGCAGAGGCAGGAGGATCACAAGTTTGAGGCCAAAGGCTGCCTGAATAACCTAGCGAGATCTTGTCTCAAGAAACAAAATTAAAAATGGGTTGGGGGTGGTGCAGCTCAGTGGTAGAGTGTTCGCAAAGTATGTGTGAAGCCCTGGGGTTAGCCTCCCAATACTGGGAGAAAATGTAATAGTGCTTCTCACTGACCACTTTCTTAAGAATAACCTGAGGCATTTTAAGAATACAGTCTTGGGGAAAAGGGTTCTTAAACTAAGCTTCCAATTTCAAATGATTTAATTTAAAAAAATTCTGTTTAAGAAAATTAGATTCTACTTGCCCTTTCTTATTTTACAGGAAAATATTAGTTTTATTTAGTCACTCATGTGGCAGTTATCATTGTCCAAACTATTTCAATGTTGTTGTTGTTGTGTTAGGGCTTTCGAGTCAGTGCCCAACTCATAGCGACCCTATGTACCAAAGGCAAAACACTATTGTGCTTCTTTGCTATCCGTAGGGTTTTCAATGGCTGATTGTGTTTTGAGGGCGGTTTGCCAGGTCCTTCTCCCAAGCTGCAGCTCCTGCTTCTTCCAGTCAGTCTCCCATCCAAGTACTAACCAGGTTTAACCCCGCTTAGCTTCTGAGATCTGATGGGATCTCATGACACAGTTGTACGGCTACAGGCTTATTTCAATGTAAATACCCCAATAACCATGTTTAGAGACCATGGATAGGTGTATAAACCAAATGTTCATGTTTAAAATATAGGGACAACTTCCTTAGAAAAGAGCTCCACAACCATTTACTACAGAATAACCTGGGATATTTTCAGCCATGCAGGTTCCCTGGCTCCTTGTCAAGCCAACTGCATCAGCATGCCTGAGAGTGGGCCCCAGGAATCTCTATTTTAGACAAACTAGTGACATTTACTCACACTAAAATCAGAACGAAAGGCTTATTTCTGTGCTCTTAAATTCAGAGTAGTGATTGATTAGAGTCATAGCATCCAAGTGGGGAGGCAGTACTAGCTAGCAAAATTCCTTCTGCAGTGGGCAATTCTTTGCTAAGATGATGCAATCTTTTTCAAAGTCAAAAATTTCTGAGGCTCTGGGGATTGCCATATTAGCTCAAACACCCTTTCACCCCTTGTTCCTGGAGGGCATGACTCTGGAATAGAGTGCATAAGAGGAGATCGTTGCAAAACAGAAAGCATAAAAATGATGCCCTAAAAACAGATGATTGCTTTGTTTAATTACCACTCTGGTATTTCTCTGAATTATAAAGACTCAATGTTTCAAGAATGATTAATAAACAGAAAATCCTAACTAAATTAACAAATTAATTCAGGCTTAAACAGAAACCTTTTTATGATTCCATTTTGGTCAGTAGCAGAGAGACTAAAAATCTTGCCTGAGTCAATCAATATTATCATACTGAATCCCAATGATGCACAGACACAATGAGCATATTTCCCAGTTAGCCTAGGATGGTTCTAATAGAAACTTGAGCTGTCACCTTACTGATCAGTGAGAAACAGAACCAGTAGTAGCACTTTCACTATCAGTAGCCCAAGTTTTATGTGTATAGATACATCTCTATATGCAGAGTGTACTACATCCTTGAATTTCTGTATACAATCAAAGGTATGATCTGTGTGTTTCATGGATCCTGAGTTGTCAGGAAAATGGTTTCTTAGTTAACTAAGGTTACTGGTAATTTCAGCTTGACCCTTTAAAATTTCATGCTGTACATATTGATCCTTTTTAGGCTTCTCCAACATTAGAATGAAGGTAAATTAGAAGCACTATATAATTCAGGCCTTCCAGACACTGAGCTATAAAAGTGGGGTCCCATTTATACTTTAGACAGAGATTAAAATTACTTTGATTGTAGTGAATTCTTCCTCTTCCTCCTCCTCCTCCTCCTCTGCCTTCCCCTCCTTCTTTTTCTCTTTTTCAGTACTCAGAGGTTGAGCCCAGGGCCTTGTTCATGCTAAGCAGGGGCTCTACTACTGAGATGCATTCCCAGCCCATTTATTTATTTTTTATTCTGAGATAAGGTCTCACTAAATTGCCCAGGCTGTCTCTGGATTTGAACTTGCAATCCTCCTGTTTCATCCTCCAAGTCTCTGGGATTACAGACATGTCAACTGAGCCTGGTTTGTAGTTAAAGGTCTTTTGGAAGGAGCTGAATTGAATAATAGATGGCATAGGGGCTCCAAAACCAGATGATAGAAGATATTTTGACAACAAAAAGCAGATTAAAAAGATGAGCAAAATGATTTTACTTTACACCAGGAAAGACATGGCATTATTTAAAAGGCTCTTTGTGACCATTCAGTAGTTAATCCTAACAACCTCCTAATAGAATATATCAGCATTGATATCCCTTGCTGCAGCAAAACTTGAAATACTGTAAGATTAAGGGGCTTTAGCAAGAATTGAAAGCTAATGAATGGCATAGTGAGAAATAGAACTGAGTCTTTTTTGGGCAATTCTATTTTGAGTCTACCAGGCTAGAGTCTCTGTAGTGTACCCAACATACTGCTCTATGATTGCAGAAGAGAACCCTGAGGAATGCCAAGTCTGATAAGAAAAGATCAGCTCAAAGTTACTTGGAAAGCTAAATGGCATGTGTAAGCCCATGAAGCCATGGTAATAGATGTGATCTTTGCCTCAAGCTTCATGGAGAGAGAGACACGGTTCAGTTTCCCCTGAAAGGAGAATCATACTAAAGAAAATAAGCAATTGGCCTTAGAAAGGGTCTCTAAATTCTATCAACTTACAGCACAGGGTAATACAGAAGGGCCAAAGGAATAAAGCTTTTTTATGTGTTGTGCTGCCTTTTGCAGAATAATTATGTTTATCTTTTGAAACAAATAAATCACTGGGATCATCATCAGAGGGAAAAAAAATCACTCAGTTTTCTTAAACTCAGATAAAATCTAGGAAAGAACAGGTTAACTTAAAGAAATCTCAGAATTGCTGAACCATTTGCTCTTCTACCTCGTTGTTATTAGGTGCCCTTGAGTCAGGTCTGACTCACAGCAACCTTATGTACAACAAAATGAAACACTACCCAACACTGTGCCATGCCCTGCACTATGTCAGTGTTTCTCTGCTACTCATAGGGTTTTCCATGGCTGATTGTTTCAGGAGTGGACTCCCAGGTCCCTCTCCCATTTTTGCAGTGCTGGGGATCCAACACAGGGCCTCAGAGAGCCCTCACTCTAAAGGAGACATTCAGCATGACAGTATAATTTGCCACTACTCCCAAGTCATTATGAATCTCTGGGGTACATAATCTGAATTTTTGTGACCCAGTTTCAGTTTCTATTATTGATGCCTACTTTACTACTTTAAATTCTTAATATTAAGGGTATTTCTATTATTAAGCTATATACTAAATAAGGAATTTTTTTTTCAATACTGGATTGTTTGAACCTCGGGTCTCACACATGCTTTGCAAGCACTCTACCACTGAGTTGCACCTTGAGCTCCACTTTCTTTTCCTTACTTTTTTTTTTTGAGATATGGTCTCGCTAAGTTAGGTAGGCTGGCTCTGGCCTCAAACTTGTCATCCTCCTGCCTCCACTTACTGAGTCACTGGGGTTACAGGCATTCAGCACTGTGCTCAGCTTTAAATAAGGAATTCTGAGATGTAAGATAGATGGACCAGTGATGAGTGTGTGTGTGTATATGTATACTTTAAATTCTTAATATTAAAAGGATTTCTTTATTGTGTATATATACATATATACACAGTGTGTGTATATATGTACACACACACACACATACACACACATATATATAGTAAGTAGAGGCTCAAGGAAGTGACAGAATTTGCATAGGTGGTATGGCCAGAAACGTGGGAAATGATGTCCTTGGGGATTACTGGATGCATTTCCAGCATCAGATTGCTATCACTAGGAGGCTCCCATCATTTTCTTTTCACTTAACTTCTAGAATCAACCACTCAAATACTGTTGCAAGTAGACAATTTCATATTTGCAATTTACTAAGCTTCCAGAATTTCTGTCTTTGACAATATTACAGGCAATACCTTCTGATTACCTTCTGAGTTACTGAATTAGGCTAATAAAATTTCAACTTCTTCTAAGATCAGATTTCTGTAAGGCTTCTCCTCCAATGAACAACAAAAAACATTTTAAAATAAAAGAAACAGAGCTCAAACACTAAGCAAAAAATGAAAATGTACAAGGGAAGAAGTAGCCCAGCTAAGGCTCCTTGGAAATGACTGAGGAGCTCATGCTATTTGGTAAGGGGCTAGAGGGCAGTGGGCTTCCTTCTCCTCCAGTTCCCTCAGTTATATGTGTGCCAACATATGTGCCTGTGTGTGCCTGTGAGCACATGTGGGGGGGGGGAAGGTAACTGGCCATAAGTACTTAGGGCACAATTTTAAATCTCAGCTATTTGGAATATAATCATTATAGATTTCTGTTTGCATGTAACTATACAACAATAGTGATTATCATTACTTTTCCTCTGTGGCCATTGATATGAAGCCAGTAGCTTTGTGTTTTTGTCTATTTAAACCCAGAAATACCCAGGGGATGATTTCCCATTTCCACAATAATGAGCCCTTGGCTCAGTGGGCATTTCCTAAGAGCATCTCCTTGATTGCCCTTCATTCCTTTACTCAAAGGATCAGACATTTAATTGTTAACATTTCTGGAATGGATGCCTTCTTGTTCTATCTCAGGGGTCATTTGTCTCATCATTCATTAGACCAGGATGTCTAATGTTGCAGGACACACTTTTGTCTCCTGATTTCCTAAAGGAAGTATTCCAACCCCCTTCCTGCCTTTCCTACCCTTTTATTCATTCTGCTGCTGCTTGAGTTACCTGAAGCAATGCTTCTGTTTGGAAACATCTAGACCTGCCACATTCTGTCCTATCCCGGTTCCTGTAGGGAGCAAGATGCTTGCCATCACTGTCAGCCTCACTGCTACCCCAGGGAGAAGTGGCTGTCCTGGAGAGAAGCTTTCCCAGTTTTGTGCAGCCTTGTCTATGTGGCTAAGTCTGAAGAACTCTGGAGCTCATGATTAGCAAGCCCTATGTGTTAGCAGTCTCAACACCATGTCTTCTAATCTCACTTTGGTCAGTAATGAGAAAGATTTTGATTCATAACTTGTGTAGGGAAAGGAGGTGCTATTTGTTGTAGCCTCTGCAGACCCCAGTACCAATTACGATTATTTTAATTGTCTATCCCTATGGGCTCTCTTGGATTTTTTTATTATTCCTAAATCCCTCTATATCTTTCCCTGTCCCTTCTAAGAGTCATGGTTTCATGGTTCCTCTCTCCACTATATGTGTATGCAAGTGTAGACATCCATGCTATGATGTGAGGGAGATGTATATATGTAACCTTCCTTGTGTAGCTTCCCTTGGATACTGTTATCTTTCATGCTTCTCTGGACTCCTTACTCTTCTTTCTCTTTTCACTGTTAACTCCAAACCTAGACCACTCCTCCTCAACCTTACTAAATTATTATACTGTTCCTTCTACTTAGCTGTGATGTCTTTGAAAACACAATATTTGATAACCAATACAAATGGGAGTGGCATTACTGAACAAGAGACAAGAAAGAAAACATTGAAAATTAACAGATGATAAAGATACTATTTCAAATTATTAATAAAATATATATTAGCCAATAAATGGATCAAGACACTTGAGTAGATAACCAGGAAAAAAACCTCATATCTCTACATTTCACATTGCATAAAAAGAATGATAGACAACCAATTAGAATAATAACATTAAATAATATATGATAAGATAAAAAATAAAACACAAGAATTCTGGAAAGAAATGAGAAATTTATATTCTTGAATTAGAAAGACCCCAAATAGGACACAGGCTCAGAACTCATAAAGAAAAGATTTTGTATACTATAAAATTTTTAAATTATGCATAGAAAAAGATTTGATTGATAAAATTGGTCAATGTTTTTCAAAATGAAAAATGGACATCCACTTCTTTACCCTAGCAATTCTAGTCCTAGGATTCTTCCCAGAAATATACGGGCATGTGTAAGATATACTACATCTAAATGGACATTATTTTTACCATGGTTTAAAAATATGAAATATTAGAGAACACAACTATCCCTCACCAAAATGCTGATTAGTTTTTGATATGTAATTGTCAATACAGCAGTTAAAAGATGAGGCAAATTGTGTTTATTAAAAGATTGATTCACATAGATCAATTCACAAGATACCATTTGAATAAATTAACTGAATTACAGAACTTGTTAATTAAAACACAGAACAGTAATTATTCAACAGGTCCTCTCACCTCTGCCTTCCAACTATATCCAGAATCCTGTCTTATCATCTCCACTGCTACCTTCTAATTTAACCACCATCCTTTCTCACCTGGAACATTGTAATCATCTCCTGAGGATTCTCCCTCCTCCCTCAGCTCCAACTTCACTCTGTTCTCCACTTAGAATCCAGTGTGAGTCATCATGTGGTTATACATATCACTCTCTAGGCATCTTACCCTGGTTTTGGTAATAACTATTCATCACTTAACATATTAACTTTTATCTGTTCCTCTTCAAAGTAACCTCTATCAATTTTATTTATTGTTATTATCCCAGTGTCTAGGGCTGTGCTTGGCTCAGAGTAGAAAGTTGATGTTAATTAATAAGTACATACCTGGTGATGTGATATAAAAATATGTTCAGTGAATATCATAGTATCATTACTCACTTATTGAATTATACTACTAGAAAGAACTTCTCTTAGATACACATCAATGGTAACATTGGTGGATTGAACATAAATATTAATGAGTAGTACTTGATTTCTAGGCATTCAATAGATTATTATAATAGGAATCACTAAATACTACCCAAGGTTTGCACAGAACTTTCCAATCCTGTACTGTATAATCCTCACAACTGTACAGAAAAGGCATGATTTATACCTCTTTATATAAGTGAGGAAATGTTACTAGAGGGTAATACTACTGGCTCTTGCTCAAGCAGAAATGTTGTGGCAGGATAATAGCAGGTGAGATTTATAATGCCTTTGACATGTGCTCAACTCCACATAAGTGTTTTTCAGGACTCATGTCAATTAGTCCCACAAGAACCCTCTGAGAAACCTACTGTCATGTTGAGGAGGGAGTCAGAGACTTAGGTGAAGTTATAGAGTTAGGCAAGTTAGTAGTCAAAAGTGGGGAGCCTATGTGCTTGTTACTTGTGACTGCTACTTCTATGGGCCTTGGGGCCCTCTGCTAGTGCTCCCATCTGTGCTGTCTCCACCACACCTGCCTCTTGATAGACTAAATGGTATTCTGTTGGAGATGTTCCAAATGCACGCTTGCATAGGACATGGAGCTATTCTGCTCAATATATTAGAGAAAAAAAAGTTACCACATTCTCAGAAATTTCCAGGTAAAATATTAAAAATACTGTCATTCAACATTTAAAACTACTGCCGATAAATACAGTTTTTCAAATTATATGTATACCATTATGTATATGAACATTAGATGTGGCAGAATTATTGTTGCTGTGAATACATGTGAGGAAATCTTTTACCTTTGGTCCTCATTATTTCTTTATTTTACATTTGGAAACTCAGCACTGGACAATTTTCAAATGTGTGTATACCATTATGTATATGAACATTAGATGTGGCAGAATTATTGTTGCTGTGAATACTTGTAGGAAATCTTTTACTTTTGGTTCTCATAATTTCTTTATTTTACATTTGGAAACTCAGCCCTGGACAATTAAATTTTATTCTGAATGATTCCATAATACACTAAATGACTAACATGGATCTGTAAACTGAATTATTCCAAAGCTGTGCTTTGTAATAAATAGTGTAACATAACATTCAGATCATATCACTGCTATGCATTGGACAAATACCACATATTCGGACATGTATTTGTCCTTTTTCAGTGTGGAAAAGAAGGGTGGGAGGATTGTATTTTCTGTGCTATATTAATGAGATGGTATGGACTGCAATTACTCCCTTGCTGAGTTTTATTTTTTTGTAAAGGTGATGAATTACTAAACATATGCTCTGTGACTAGAGTTGTTTGGTGAAGAGGATGAGATTGATGAGCCCATATGGCCCCTTGCAATTAAGACAGAAAACCCAAGATGGTTCCAATTTTAATTAGGAGTGCTAATAAGATGCATGCATTGAAGAAGTAGATAAAGAGCCTTTTCAAAACCTTTCATTTATTCACCAACACAGGTTATGTGCCTATGTGTTCTGGGCCATGTATTATCAGTGACTCAATAATGAATAAGACAATTCTGGCCCTCAAAGAACTTACACTCTATTATACTCAGGTTTTTCTAAATATTGATTTTTACTTTAATAATATTTCCATAAACACTAGGTCATTTTGTGACTATATAACTGTTATGGCTTGGATATGAAATGTCCCCCCAAAAGGTTCAAGAGTTGAAGTCTTGATTCCCAATATAAGCAATGTTCAGAAATGGGGATTTTTTGAAGTGATTGGATCATGATGGTTCTGTCTTCATCAATGGATTAATTTCTTAATGCATTCACAATTTGATGGCATTGTTGGGAGATGGTGGATATTCTGCCATACGGCCTAGTTGGAGGAGTGAAGTCATTGGGGGCATGACTTTGAAGGTTGTGTCTTGTTCCCTGCCCTTTTCTCTGTCTCTCTTTTTCTTGGCTCTTATGAGGTGAGCAATCTCCTCCTCCACATGCTCCCTTTGCCACAATGTTCAGCCTCACCTCAAGCCAAAGTAATGCAGAAAACCAACCATGGACTAAAACCTCTGAAACATGAGCCAAAATTAATCTTTCCTCCTTTTAGATGCTTCACAGGTATTTTGGTACAGCAACAAAGGTCTGACTAACCCAATCACATTAACCAATTACTAAGACCATTAAAAAAGATTAACATAAATAAATATACAGAGATCCAATTTCTTGACCAATACCATTGTCAAAATACAAGACTTTTCTGTGGAGAGAGTATGAGTAAATTATAATAATGTTAATTTTTATTATATAGAAGTTTGTGTGATTCCTTGATTCTTGAAACTTGTCTTTCTGAAAGTATGTTGTCATTGTTGTTGTTAGGTGCCAGACAAGTCGTATCCAACTGATAGAGACCCTCATAGGGTTTTCAATGGCTGATTGTTTCTGGATTGCCTCAGGAGTGGATTTCTATGTCCTTCTCCCATTTTTGTGGTGCTCAGAATTGAACCCTGGACCTCAGAGACTGTAGAGTGTCATGCTACCAACTGAGCTAAATTCCAACCCTTCTGAAAAAGTACATTTTGGTGTTAATTCTGAACTCTCACATGGAATTCTCATGAAAATGAACACTCATGTTGAAGATATAACCTCATAAAGTATATAGCATGTCATATATGGACTGCATGTATTGAACTGTCAAAAGAACCAATAGATCTGTCCTAGAAGAAGTGCAACCAGAGTGCTCCTTGAAAGCAAGGATGGCTAGACTGCATCTTATGTGTTTTGGACATGTTTTCAGGAAGGACCAATCCCTAGAGAAGGACATCATGTTTTGGAGAGTGGCAAGTCAATGAAAAGAAAAGGAAAACCCTCAACTGGATGGATTGACACACTTGCTGGAACAATGGGCTTAAACATAAAAAGATCATGTGCCTGGCACAGTGTTGTGGAGTATGTCATTTTGTTGTATGTAGGGTTGCTATGAGTTGCACCCTAGTTGAGGGCACATAACAACTACAACAGCTGCCAGATTATTGTAAGTGATGTATAAGCATGCATTGCTTTAAGTAAACTCTTAGTGCTCCCATTTTTAAGATACTAAAACCATACTGCAAGGTCAATGAGAGTATACCACCAGAAACGTGGAGATTTGTTCTAGCAGGAAGAGAAAATTATCAGCTACACAAAACTAGTCCCCCAGGAAACACACCAGCAATTCCTCTGGCATGACATGGATTGCACAGATAGTGGAGGAAGTCCAGAGGTCAATAGGATTGGAATCCATAAGTGGAGAAGAACTAAAGAAACCACTGCAGATGATCCCCCATCACCTGGATTGCAAAGCACAGAGAGCATACAGCCCAGGGAAAATTTCACAGAGGCATCTAGAGCCCAGATCCCTTAGGAGTGCAGCCCTGGTATCACCCTGACCCCAAGTCCCTTTGGAACTGCAAACTGGAGAGAGGGAAACTGAGGGGTGGAGAGTCCAGGGCATGGTGAAGAGTTGATGGCTCTCTGAACCTTGGAGAACTGATCCAGAACAAGGCTCATCTGGTCCAGAACAAGGGCTGGTGATTCAGAGTAATAGTCTCACAGACTCGACAACATAAGACACACACTGTAGGATGTAAACCAATCAGGGGCTGGGAATACACGGTACAGAGAGAAATTGAAGGGGACAGTGCTGAATACAGAGTCTGCAGTAAAGCCTATACAACAGGCACTGAGGCTGCAAACTATAGGGTGGGAGAGTGAGACAAAAGCACTATCAATTCATCATCACCCAACCTCAAAGGTAGGCCAGAGGGAGAATCTCTTTATACTCAGAGGAGGTAGAACCTAACTTCTGGACCAAGCAATAGGCAAGCCTCAGCAAACGAAATAGAGGGAGAGAGAGAGAGAGAGAGAGAGAGAGAGGAAAAGAAAGAAGAAAGAAAGAAAGAAACATGAAAAGACAGGCTGGATGCAAAGATCCCATAGACCTAGGCCAAAGTCTCTCAACAGACAATATCAAGCAATCCCAATTTCTAGAGATGTCAGAATCAGAATTCAGAATTTTGATTATAAATATTCCAAGAGACCTGAAAGCTAACACCACCAGTACTCTTGAGATCTTGAAGAAGAAGTTTTTTCATTTGAAATCTGTATTCTCCAAGGAGCTAGAGAATATTTAAACAAATCAAGCATTAATCCTTGTGATTAAAGGCAAGCTGAATGAAATAAACACTTAGAATCCTCAGCATCTGGATTGGATGAGACTGAACAGAGGATCCCATATATAGAAGAAGGGGCACAAGATATTAGTTACTTACAAGCTAAGATGGAGAGAATAATGAAACAGGATCAACAAGATCTCCAAGAGGGTTCAGACAAAATGAGAAAATAAAACCTAAGAATTTAAGGAGTTCAGGAAGGAGCAGAAAGGAACACAAGAGGATTAGGAAATTCATTCCAAGAAATATTGAATGAAAACTTCTCAAACCCAATACAAGAGATAGACAGCTATACAACTGAATCATTCAGAACTCCACACAGAGTAGACCAAAACAGATCCTCCCCATGAACCATTATTGTAAAAATGCTTACCTTAGACAGCAGAGAAGCACTTTTGAAAGCAGTGAGGGAAAAGTGGCAACTGACTTACAAAGGCAAACTTGTTGAATTAACCATAGACTTCTCCACATCAGCATTAAAGGCTAGAAAAGCCTGGACATATATCATCAATGTTCTGAAAAAGAACAACTTGCAACCAAGAAAACAACTTGTAACCAAGCAAAGTTATCTGTTAAAATTGATGAGGAGTATAAGACTTTCCATGATATTGCTACAATCAAACAATCTGCAGCCACCAAGCCAGCATTATAGAGGATCTTCAATCAACTACCACATACAGGAGAGATAAGACAATCCCACATAGAAGATCAAAGAAACAAACAACTAACATGAGAAGAAACCAAACAGAAATAAATATGAATAAAAAACCAGTAACAAGTACTGACTGGATGCATAACAATAAACACTTCTCAATAATTATTCTTAATGTAAATGGTCTTAACTCACCAATTAAAGGATATAGAGTGGCCAATTGGATGAAAAAAACATAAACCCTCAATATGTGCTATTCAAGAGCCTCACCTGAACCACAAAGACTGTAAAAGGTTGCGAATTAAGGGATGGAAAACAGTATTCTGAGCAGGAAGAAAACAAAAAAAGCAGGAGTCATGATACTATTTTCAGATAGATTAGACTTCAACCCAAAACTAATTAGAAGACATGAGGAAGGACACTCCATATTACTAAAAGAAATAATCAACCAAGAACCAATATCATTACTAGATATATATTCTCCAAACACCGGGGCACCTAGAGCATAAAACAAACTTTATGGGAAATAAAGGAATACATTGGACTAGACACAATAATTATGGGAGACTTTAATACCCCACTTTTGCCAAGAGACAGGTCATCAAAACAAAAAATCAATAGAGAAACAATGAGCTTAATTTGCACCTTAGACCAACTGGAACTCACAGAAATCTACAGATTATTCCATCCATCTGATGAGGAATACACATTCTTCTGAGAACCACATGGAATTTTCTCTAAGCTAGACCACATTTCAGTACAGAAAAATAGCCTCAATAAATAAAAAAGTAGAAATCATCCTGTGTACCTTATCAGACAACAACAGAATAAAACTGGAACTCAAAAGCAAGAAAAACATTGGAAATTTTACAAATCCATGGAGACTAAATAATACACTGCTAAAGGATCAATGGGTTATTGAAGAAATTAAAGCAGAAATTTAAAAATTCCTGCAATCAAATGAGGATGAAAATACATCTACCAACACTTATGGGATACAACAAAGGCAAATCAAAAAGGGAAGTTAATAGCATTGAGTGCCTTCAGCAATAAGTTATGGATGGGCCAAATAAAAGACTTAACAACATATCTTAAGGCACTGGAAACCCAACAATAAATCAATTCCAAAAGGAGCACTTAGACAGAAATTATCAAGATCAAAGCAGAGATATCTCAATTAGAATCTAAAAAGATGATTCCAAGAATTAATGAGACTAAGAGTTGGTTCTTTGAAAAAAATTAATACAGTAGATGCTCCCCTAGCCAATCTCACCAAAAGGAAAAAAGAAAAGGCCAAAATTTTAAAAATTAGAGATGAAAAAGAAATCATAACCACGAATTCCAATGAAATCCAGGAAATCATCAGGGAATACTTTGAGAAATTTATTCCCCAAAATACAAAAATACAGAAGAAATGGATAAATTTATTAACATATAAGATTTACCAAAATTAATCCCAGAGGACATAAGCAATTTAACAGACCCATTACATATGCTGAAATAGAAACGGTAATAAAAAGCCTCCCAACAAAGAAGAGCCAAGGACCTGATGGGTTCACAGCAGAATTCTACCAAACCTTCAAAGAAGAATTAATACCAGTTCTCCTCAAATTATTTCAAAAAGTGGATAAAGAGGGAGCACTCCCAAACTCATTTTGTGAAACAACCATCACTTTGATACTAAACCAGGCAAGGATACATCTAAAAAAGAAAATTATAGGCCAATTTCCCTAATGAAAATAGATACAAAAATTCTCAACAAAATCCTGGCAAACAAAATTTAACAACAGATTAAGAATATTGTTCACCATAACCAAGTGGTATTTATTCCATAGATGCAAAACTGGTTCAACGTACAAAATATCAATTAATGTAGTTCAACACATCAAGAGGCTTGCAAACAAAAATCACATGATCATCTCTACTGATGCTAAAAAGGCCTTTGACAAAGTGCAACACCTTTTCATGATAAAAACCCTGGAGAAGATAGGCATAACAGGAGAATTTCTCAACATCATCAAGGGCATTTATGACAGACCTACAGCGAACATCATATTAGATGGAGAAAAATTGAAACCATTTCCTCTAAGATCTGAAACAAGAAAAAGATGTCCACTCTTTTCTATTTTATTTATCATTGTGATTGAAGTCTTAACCAGGGCAATTAGACTAGAGAAAGAAATCAAGGGACTACAGATAGGAAAAGAAGTGGTCAAATTATCCTTATTTGCAGATGACATGATACTTTACCTAAAGGACCCCAAAAACTCCTCTAGAAAACTTTTAGACCTAATTAAGTCCATTAGCAAAGTGGCAAGATACAAAATTAACAATCAAAAATCACAAATTGTGAGCAGTAAAAGAAGGAAATTAAGGCAACAATCCCTTTCACAATAGTCCACCAAAAATACTTAGGAATCAATACTTAAATGCTTAGGAATCAACCTAACCAAATATCCTTCAGATCTCTACAAGGAGAACTTAAAAACATTAAAGAAAGATATCTCAGAGAATACTAGAAGGTAAAAGGACCACCCCTGCTCATGGGTTGGAAGAATCAATATTGTAAAAATGGCTATACTACGAAAATGAATCTATAGATTTAATGCAATCCCCATTAAAATTTCAGTGACAGACTTTACAGAAATAGGGAAAATAATCCAAATTTCATATGGAAACACAAAAAGACCGTGTATAGCCAAAACACTCTTAAGCTGCAAAACTAGTGCAGGCAGGATCACAATTCATGACTTTAAACTAAACTACAGCGCTATAGTAGCAAAAACAGATAGGTACTGGTACAAAAATAGGCCTGAAGACCAGTGGAACAGATTGAGGACCCAGGGATACACCAGCACATCTATAGCCACTTCATCTTTGACAGAGCAGCAAAGTAGGAAAATTGGAGAAAGGATAGCCTCTTCCATAAATGGTGCTGGGAAACTTGGATTTCCCCCTGCAGAAAAATGAAAACAGACCCACATCTCTCAATATTCATGAGAGTTAATTTGAAATGGATAAAAGACCTCAACATAAAACCAGAAACCTTAAAATTACTAGAAAAACAGATAGGCAATATCTACCTCTAACATATAGTCATAGGGAAGCATTTCCTTAATAAGACTCCAATTGCTCAGGAAATTGCAACAAGAATAGATAAGTGGGATTACATGAAATAAAAAACTTCTGTACAGTAAAAGAAATAATCAACAGAGTTAAGGAAGATCCCACTGAATGGGAGAAAAACTTCACATCTTACACATCTGATAGAGGACTAATTTCCAGAATTTACAATGAACTCAAGAAAGCAACATCCAAGACAACAAATAATCCAATACACAAGTGGGCAAAGGAACCAGATAAACAGTTCTCAAAGGAAGAAGTTTATGAGGCATGAAACTCATGAAAAAATGCTTATTATTCCTAGCCATTGTTGTTATTGTTGTTAGGTACCATTCAGTTGGTGTTTGACTCATAGCAATCTTATGTCCCACAGATAAAACACTATTGTCAGTGCTTTCCTGCTATTCCTAGGGTTTTTGGATGGATTGATTTTTGGGAGTGGGCTGACGGGTCCTTCCAACTCTACAGCACCTGGTGTTCCCAGGCGGTCTCCCATCCAAGTACTAACCAGGCCCAACACTGCTTAGCTTCCAAGATATAACTGGATCCAAAGCCACACTGCTATGGATACAGGTTATCCCTAGCCATTAGGAAAATGCGAATCAAAACAACTCTGAGATTCCAATTTACTCCAGTAAGAATGGGCAAGAACGATAAAACAAATAACAGGTGGCAGGGTGGGGATAGGGGAGGAGGGTCATGAGAGGGTAACAGGGAAGTTATGTGAGCAATGTGCAATGAAATGCATATACAGAAATGTCATAATGAAACCCATTATATTGTACATTAAAATTACCAATAAAATAATTACTAATAAAAATTTTAAAAAATCGTACTACAAGAAATAAAGGAACACAATCTCGCCCAAGGTTATGTATCTACCTAGTGACCCCCAAAAGATGAACAGAGGTGTGGGTGACTCCATCCTCAGCACGCACCACATCTCCCACTCTACTCTGGATCCCATGCTATTCTGCCTCCAGATAAGGTTATCTTTCTCTCTTCATGAGCTTCTTTCCATTCTCAAGCAGGAAGGTGCTTTAGGCAGAAGAGATGGGAGGAATGGAAGCATAGAGATTAAAATTGTGTGTAATAACAACCACTCACATTTCAGTCTGGATGATGACATGTCTCTTTCATCCTTTTTACAGGTGGTTATCCCAAATTGTGATGATGTTTCCCTGAAAAACTGAAAATATATTTGTAAGTCAGTATAAGTGGGGTGTCAGGACTTCAGTCCAGATATCTCCAATCCACATTCATGCTCTTCTAAAACATTAAACATTTACCTAAAACTGGTGCTACTGGAATACTTTTATTCTGATGTTGGGAATTATTATGAGGAAATTATGCATAATTGTACACAGATTCATAAACTAGGTGGAATTTGAAAGGAAAAAATAATTATCATCTTCCAGGATGTTCTCAGTAAAAGTATTAAACATTGTGTTCAATTTTTACTATTTTAATTATACAAATTTATGGAATGTGGTGTGAAAATTTGATAAATGTATACAGTATATGCCTGCAGACATAGCACTGTGGCATCCCATCCCATCAGATCTCAGAAGCTAAGCAGGGCCAGGCCTGGTTAGTACTTGGATGGGAGATCACCAGGGAACACCAGATACTGAAGACTTCAGAGAAGAACCTGGCAACCCACTCCCAAAAACAAATCTGCCATTGCAATCCCGATGAAGAGCAGAGAATCACTGACAATAATGTTTCACCTGTTGTACATAGGCTCACCAAGAGTTGGACACCTATTCAAGGGTATCTAATAACAACAGCCTACAGTATATAAGGATCAAAGAAGGGTAGCTAACATTTTTATCCCCTTAAACATTATTAAGTTATTTTGATTAACATGTAATATAATGTTATTGTTAGGTGCCATTGAGTTAGGTATGACTCATAGAGACACTATGTACAAAAGAACAAAGCACTCCCCAATTCTTTGCCAAGCACATGGCCATTTTTATGTTTAAGTCCACAGTTGTGGACACTGTATTAGTCCAGTCAGGGATCTTCAATTTTTTGTTGTGGGTGGTGACCTGCCACTCTGCCGAACAAGGTGTCCTCCAGGGGAATGGTACCTCCTGACAATATGTCCAAAGTACATAAGATGCAGTATAGCCATCCTTGCTTCCAAGGAGCACTCTGGTTGCACTTCTTCTAGGAGAGATCTCTTGGTTCTTTTGGCAGTCAATGGTATTTTCAATATTCATGTCCAGCACCACAATTCAGAACATCAATTTTTCTCCAGTCTCCCTTATTCAATGTCAAGCTTTCACAACCATATGATGCAACTGAAAATACCATGGCATGAGTCAGGCCCACCTTAGTTTTCAATGTGACATCTTTACTTTTCAACACTTTACAGAGGTCTGTTGCAAAAGCTTTTGCCAATGCAATGTGTCTTTTGATTTCTTCACTACTGCTTCCGCAGGTATTGATTGTAGAACCAAGTAAAACAAAATCTTGGACAACTTCAATCTTTTCCCCATTTATCACAAAATTGCATACTGATCCCGATGTAAGGCTTTTTGTTTTGTGGATATTGTAGTGCAATCCATACTGAAGGCTGTGTTCTTTTATCTTCATCAGTAAATCTGTCAAATCTTCTTCACTTTCAGCAAGCAGAGTTGTGTCATCTGCATAATGCAGGTTGTTAATGAGTCTTCTTCCCATGATGATGCCTCATTCATCTTCATAAAGTCCAGCTTCTTAGATTATTTGCTCAGCATGGAAGTTGAAGAGATATGGTGAAAGGATACATCCCTGATGCACACCCTTCTTGACTTTAAATGTGTTAGTGTCTCCTTGTTCTGTTTGAACAACTTCCTGATGTTCCATGTACAGATTCCTCATGAGTACAATTAAGTGCTCTGGTGTTCCCATTCTTTTTTTATTGGAAATTTTTAATGTGTACCTTAATGTGATTCATTCTGACATGCTTTTCATTGTGACATTTCCATATATGCATTTTGATGTACATTATTCATACAGGTTCCCCCTTACCCTCTTGTATGCTTCCCCCATCCCACTCTCCCCATCGAAGTCTTCTCTATCATTTACTTGGTAATATTTTTCTATATGTGCTTGGGTTCCAGTTCTGTTTAAGATAGAAACTTTTGCTGCAGTGAACTTTGTTTTTATCTTGTCAGAACAATTACATGCATTTTCTAGACCATTTATAATAACACCATTCTTAGCTTCTTTTTTTCTTTTATTTTGATCTGACCTTTGAATAGGATTTTTCCTTCTTGTAATTTTGATTCAGTTCCCACATATGCGTGAGAACATGTGGTGTTTCTCTTTCTGAGCTTGGGTTCGTTCACTTAAAATAATTTTCTCTAATTCCATCCATTTTGCTGCGAATGACCCTATTTCATTTTTCTTGATTGCTGAATAGTATTCCATTGTGTATATGTACCATAGTTTTTTTTATCCATTCTTCTGTTGAATGGCACTTTGGTTGATTCCACATCCTTGTTATTGTGAAAAGTGCTGCATTAACATGGAGGTGCAGGTATCTCTCTGGTAACAAGAATAGATAAATAGGATTACATGAAATTAAAAAGCTTTTGCACAGCAAAGAAACAATTAACAGAGTCAAGGAAACCCCCATGGAATGGGAAAAAAATCTTTGCATTTTATACATCAGACAAAGGTCTAATTACTAGAATTTATAAAGAACTCAAGAAAAAAAACTCCCCCCAAAAACAAATAACCCAATACACAAATGGGCAAAGGAATTGAGTAGACAGTTCTCAAATGAAGAAGTCCGAAAAGCCATGAAAGACATGAAGAAATGCTCAATATCCCTAGCCATTAAGGAAATGTAAACTAAAACAACTCTGAGATTTCACTTTACACCAGTAAGAATGGCCAAGATCAATAAAATAACAACAACTGCTGGTGAGGTTGTGGGGAAAAGGGAACACTCTTACATTGTTGGTGGAGCTGTAAATTGGTCCAACCACTGTGGAAATCAATATGGAGGTATCTTAAAAAACTGAAAATAGATCTACCATATGACCCAGGTATAACGCTATTGAGAATTTACCCAAAGGGAGATGGGTCATCATACCACAGAGACACCTGCACCTCCATGTTCAATGCAGCACTTTTCACAATAGCAAGGATATGAAATCAACCAAGGTGTTCCCATACTTTGCAATGCTATCAATAATTTGTAATGATCCATACAGTAAAATGCCTCTGCATAATAAATAAAACATAGACACGTTTCTTGTATTCTCTCCTTTTTGCTAATATCCACTAACATCAACAATGTCCCTGCTTCCACACCCTCTTCTCACTCCAGCTTGATTTTCTGGCAGTTCCCTGTCTATATACTGCTCCAGTCACTTTTGAATGATCTTTAACAAAATCTTTCATGTAATATTAATTGTATCATTTGATAATTTCCACCTTTGGTTGGATCCCCTTTCTTGAGAATAGGCACAAACATGGGCCTCTTCCAGTCAGTTGGTTAGGTTGCTGTTTCTCATATCTCTTGGCATAAAAAGTTAGCACCTTCACTGCTGCATTTGTTTGTTGAAATATATCTGTTGGTGTTCCATCAAGTCCTGGAGCCTTGTGTTTCACCAATTCCTTCAAGGAAGCTTCCATTTCTTCCTTCAGCACCATTGGTTCCTGGTTATATGCAGTCTCTTGAAATGGTTGGTCATCCACCAATTATTTTTTGTATGATGACTCTATGTATTCCTTCCATCTTCTTTTGATGTTTCCTGCATCTTTTAATATTTTCCCTGTAGAATCCTTTAAGATTTCCACTCAGGGATTGAATTTTTTCTTCAATTGCTTAAGCTGAGAA
>VMDO01015547.1:0-50758 GCA_007922755.1 Pedetes capensis
AAGTTTGAGTCATCATTATAGTAACATTTATTCCAGAAAAGTCCCATTTAATTTAAAAACTTAAATCTTATTCAGCTTAGGGGATTACATTCCAAATATATTGATTATTACATTTCCTCCTAGATTTCCTATTATACTATATTTTATCTCCTAAACCTACCCTCCAGATCTCTTATAATTTTTACATATCATCTTCATCTGTGTCTTTTCTTTCTAGGTTTTGGGAACTTCTCAAACTGTACTTTTGAATCATTGTATGATTTTTCTGTACTAGCCAATCTATTATTCATGCTACTACTTGCAGGTAAAATTTTTAAATTTAAAATTTGAATTTACAAACTTATAAGGTAAATTTCTATTTAAATGTTTTAAATGTTTAAGAGCAATATTTTCCATTGTCAGATTGTTGCTTAGGATGGAGTGGGCACTAAAATCTTAAGTCTCAATGAGAGTATGCATCCATTTTGGGGATTTTCTTATTTTCTGTGTCTTACTTTTTGAAGTGCGCATCCATCAGAGAACATTTTCTCTTCTTCATTAGATGAGATTTTTCCAATTGATGAATTATAGATCTGCTAGTTTTTCTGGGAACTGGGATTTAGCTCAGTTGGTAGAGCACCACTCTGCAGTCTCTGAGGTCCCGAGTTCGATGCTCAGCACCACAAAAATGGGAGAAGGATGTGGCAACCCACTCCCAAGGCAATCCCAAAAACAATCAGACATTGAAAACCCTATAAGGGTCGCTATGAGTTGGACATGACTCAACAGCACCTAACAACAACAACAATAACAAGTTTTTCTGGGTACTCATCTTTCCTGAGAAAGTGCTCTTTGTCTAATGTTATAATTACCCTGGTTTCCATCAGAGGGTATGAGGTTGTTTGCTCAAACCTTACTTCTAAGAAGAAAAGAAAATTTAAAAATCTGGAGCTTTAGTCTGTCATGGTACAGTTGGCTGTGAGCAGCAGGAAGAGGCTTCAACCAGAAGCATTGACACCAAAGAGACCCTGATATTATACTGAAGGATTCTTTTTAGTCCATGGTGAAATAAAATGGTCTCAGAATCCTTAGGCTGCATCTGCACTTTAATTACCACAGTTCTCCGTGCTTGGGGGGCACCCAATCTATCAGCTCCTACTGTATGTCTGAATAGTGACCCATGGATTCCTGGCCTTACTGCTCAAAGTTAAGAACATATGTGCAAAGTTAGAATTCTCATTTGTGGAAACTGGGAAGCCAGTTACCACTGAAGGCAGGCCAGTGTCTGAAATCATCATTGCTAAACAGATGGGGACTTGCACCTCTTGGTACCAACATTAGAGCTCTTCATCTGCACCCAGAACCTTGCCCCGTTTGAAGAGCCTCCAAGCTTAGAAGTTAGAGGGAATGCACTACATAGCACATTTGTTCACTGCTTTGACCAACATTTCCTTCATATGCACAGAATTAGGGGTGATGGGCCCATCAGTCATTCCAGGCCGCCAGTGCCTACATAAGGCAGTGTGTTAGACTCTTCATTGCTATGACAAAATACCTTACAGAAATAATTTGTACAAGGAAGTATTTATTTTGCTCCTAGTTTCAGAGTTGGCATTCCATCCTGACATGGAGGGCATGCAGCACAGTAGATCACATAATAGTGTCCAGGAAGCAGAGAGGGAATGCCCGCTCTAGCGGGCTTCCTCCTTTCTCCTCTCTTATTTCATCTGGGCTTCCAACCTATGGGATAGTGCCATCCACATTCAAGGAAGGTCTTCTCAGCTTAGTTAATCCTCTGTGGAAATGCCCTCATAGACACACCCAGAGGTATGCTTTACTAATTTCCTAGGTGCTTTTGAATCTAATCTAGTTGGCAGTCAAGATTAACCATCACAAGTCCACCCCTTGTCAACTTGAAACCCAGACACGTCTCATTAAACCATAAGATTCCACTCCTGCTGGGCATTGTGGCGCATGCCTGCAATCTCAGTGGCTCGGGAGGCAGAGGCAGGAGGATCACAAGTTCAAGACCAGAGGCAGACTGCATAACTTAGCGAGACCCTGTCTCAAAAAGTTAAAAGAAAAAAATGGGCTGGGGGTGCAGTGCAGTGGTCCAGCACTTGCAGAGCATGCAAGCGCAAGGCCCTGGGTTCAACTCCCAATACCGGAAAAAAAAAAAAAAAAAAAAAAAAAGATTCCACTCCTCATCCCTAAAAGGCTCATGTCCATCTCATAAGGCAAAATAAATTCAGTCTCTCTCCAAGAATCCTCATTGTCATAACAGTTCCAACATTAATCAAAAGTCCAATCATTAGCCTCCTCTGAGACTCAAAGATAACTCTTACCTGTGAGCCCCTGTGAAATCAAAATGAAAGTTACATAATTCCAAAATATAATTAACACAATGTAACTATTCCCATTCCAAAAGAGAAGAACGGAAGTACAGCAAGGATGGGACTAGAGTAAGACCAAAACCCAGTTGGGCAAACATTAAATCCTATAGTTCCATGTCCAGCATCTGGGGCATGTGGTGACATGGTGTGAGCTCCCAAAGATGGCAACCTTGACCCTATGACCTTGCTGGATGCAGCCCACTTGGCCTCTCCCCTGAACTTGCTCTGCTTGCAATTTGTGGCTTTTTTGACAGACATGCCAACATTCTGGCATCTCCAGCGTCCTGAGGCCTCCACTGCATCTTCAGCTTCACCCTCAGATTCACACATCACCCTCTCAGGGGCTTCCTGCAGGGATCCTGACCCTGCCATAAATTACCTGGCCTTCTAGACTTTCCTTTGAAATCTGGGTAGAGGTTTCTATGCATCATATGGATGATACCCAGGTTGGCTGCTGCATCAAGCAGTTGCCAGACCCCACTGAACCATGACTGTAGTGGTCTCCGAGTGCCTAGGCAGATGAACACAGCGAAACACTTCCCTAGATGGCTCTGTATGGGCACATCACCCTGGTGCTTTCTCTTCTCAAGAGAGAGTTTTTCAAATGTATTTACACTTTTACATCCCTGAGGCTGTGATGGGTGGGGTATAGCCAATTCCTGAGATGCCCTCAAGGCACTTTTCCTATTATTCTGATGCAAAGCACTTGGCTTTTTTTTTTTATAATGGCCGTAATCTCTTCACCAACCACATCTTCCTTGGCTCCAATATTACATATGCTTATTTTCTGGGAAAATTGGATGTCTGTAAGGCTTTCTCCTCTGCATGTTGTTCACAATTCTCACTGTAAGTTTGGCTAAAAGCACCCAGCAATAACTGTGTCACAGCCTGACCGCTGGACTGTCCCAAAATTCCCTCTACCAGATTAACTAGTCCACTTCCTTTAAGCTTGGCCGGCAGCCATAGCAATTGACGTCCAATCTATCAGATCTCAGAAGCTAAGCAGGGTCAGACCTGGTTAGTACTTGGATGAAAGATCACCTGGAACACCAGATACTGGTGCATGGGTGGCTTGGGAGAAGGACCTGGCAACCCTCTCCCAAAAATCAATCCACCATTGAAAACCCTATGAATAGGAGAGAAGCACTGACAATAGTGTTTTGACTGTTGTACATAGGGCTGCTATGAGTTGGACACCGACTTGACATCACCTAGCAACAACAACAACCTTTAAACTTAGCCTCTCATGAAGTCTTAGGAAATGGACAAAATATAGATAGTTCTTTGCCACAGTGTAACATAAATGGCCTCTAGTCCAATACCTAACCTTGTTCCCACCTGAAACTTCCTGAGCAGTCTTTGGGTCCCCATTCTTAGGGCATTCTGGTCTTCTGAATGACCATGAATACGCAATGAGCTAACAAACTCTAGGCATCAGACCCACAATGCCTACCACAGTAATGCTCTATTAATATTAACTACTGCAAAAAAGGGCTGGGATTTAGCTCAGTTGGTAGAGCACTGCTCTGAAGTCTCTGAGGTCCCAAGTTCGATTCCCAGCAGCACAAAAATGGGAGAAGGATGTGGCAATCCACTTCCAATGCAATCCTGAAACAGCCATTGAAAACCCTATGAGGGTCGCTATGAGTCAGACACAACTCGAAGGCACTAACAACAACAACTGTAAAAAAAAAAAAAAAAAAAAAAAAAAAGTATCAACACTTCTGCTTCAAGGAAGGTGTCTTTCTCTGCTTTTACTCTTTTTATGCATTTCTTTGGATATTTTAGTGGACTTGTAGAAAAAGAAGAGTTAATCTGTACACTTATTTCCATCTTGTCTTAGCAGTTTAAAATAATGTTTCTGAAATGAAAGCTGATAATTTGACCATTTCTGTACAGTGAGTTAAACCTTCAAATGGCCATCCATTTCACAAAGGGAAAAATGCAAACTCGGTTGTGGGGTTAACAAGTTTAACAGACCTCTTGAGGGATGCAAACCTATTGTAGCCTTTTCTCCAACCTGGTCCTCTCACACCCCAGGCTACATTCTAGCCAAGCCTCTCAGGCTCATCATGGTCGTTCACACCACAGAACCTTGCTCAGATGGGATCTTCCACCTGAAAAGCCCTTTCTCCCTCCCTTATCATCAGTCCATACATCTAACTTGCCTGTCTACAATTCTCAAACTCACTTCAGATATGGCCTCCTCTACAAAACCCAGAAATGCACCTGTGACCCCTCCTTGGAACAATGAAACCCAGCACAAGGATCTGTATAATGTGCCTGTGAGACCTGACTCCCCAAGTGTCATGATTGTCGAAATCAGATAGGGAGCTTACTAAAGTACAAGAGGTGACTATGCAGCTGGGAAAGATTCCAGTTCACTAGGTCAGAAGTTGGGCCCAGGAATCCAGATATGTTTTAAGAACTGAAGTGATTCTAACAATCAACCAGATTTGAGCTAATGATAAATGCCCTCTGGTTAGTATGTTTCCCCTCTAGTTAACTTTGGTTAGTGTGGCCTCCCCTCTGGTTAGCACAACCTTTTCTCTAATAGACCATGAATTCCTCTGGGTTAGGCACCAATTTTTATCTGTCTTATGTCCCCAGCACCTTACACAATTCCTGGCACTCAAAAAATGTACTGCATAAACAAATGAACAATCGAAGCACATCTTCTCTCCAGTCTAGTAGGCATTTCTATCCTTTGTTGTTCATTACTTTTGCTCACCCCCATTTGGTTTTCAGAGACTTACTTGAGGAGCTTATAAGAGAGGAAAGGACCATTGTTTCTAGTTTGGCAACATACACCAGACTTGTTTGCCAAATTTAATGTGAACCTTCTGCCTCCTTTTTTTTCTCTCCGTCTCTTGAGAAAAGAGCCTGGGGATCAGAGCGACCATTGTGTAACAACCTTCCCCTAAGACTTAATTATTTGGCTGTTTCAAGCTTGGCATGAGGATTGGCACAAGAAATAAGAAAGCTGAATCTTCAGAAGGCATGAACTAATGCCTTAAATGGACTTAATGGAGAAGGAGACAGAACACGGAAGCAGCATCCAGAGGTGCTGGGGCTGAGCCCCATATCTTCTCCACTGACCTCTACTGTAAGCCATTACACACACTCTGATGCCTGAAGACAGATTATCACAGAATTGTTATGAGAATCAAATGAAATAGTATACGTGAAAACATCAAGTGTATTGCGATAAATATTTCCTCTTTTCTTTATGTTGAGTCTAAGGTTGTGGCTGGAAAATTGCAGCGGAACAGTAGGGAGCAGCTCGAAGCACAGGCTTGGGCTGTCCTGGTAGGACAGACACACATGGGCTATGCAGCTTCAGGAAACCAGGGTGTGTCCACTCGAGCTAGCAGACTACAGTTCCAGGTGGGATGAGGAAGAGAACCTTGAGATAGACCAAGCAAACTACCTTCTCAGAATATGTATGGGTCCCCATGGGATTGCTGTAATGGGAGATGGTGTAATACTTTTCCAGCAAATGTAAGTGGTTTTTTTGGGGAAAGGGTCATGCTTCACTCACCTGTGTATTCCTTGTACCCAAAAGAAGGCCTGACAGAGGACCCAAAGCTATTTGTAAATCGAATAGTGTACAGACAGAGATACAGCTCAGCACTGTCTCTCTCTAGTTCCCCAGTTTTTTCTTAGTTTCATCCTCCAGACAAATTGTCATCTCTCCTTTTGTGTTTCTCCTCTGTGTGATGAGACTAAGTTGGTACTCAGTGAGAACCATACTTTTGGTGCATCCATCTGCCTCCATGCTTGGATGGGGTCATGCCGTCTCAGACAGAGCTCAGTCTCCCCTGTTGTTCCTCAAGGACTGTGGAGTTGACATTCCTCCACACCCTCCTCCCATATGGCAAGTTTGAAATTCCTATTCTTGGATAAAGTCCTGAGTAATGCAAAGCACCTTTAGTAGGGAGGGTTTCATATTGGGGGCTCTACAGGTTCTGTTTAACGTAGTAGGGAAAAGTTAATGTTGACTGCTCCAGATATTTTCTAAGGATGGTGGGCCCTTTGATGAGAGGGTCTTGTTCTGCTGAGATTGTACTGATGTGGATTTGCAAAGTAGGAGACCTGGAACGTTCCACATACTAAAGAAAGCAGGACTTACAACTTCTGGGGCAATTCTAGAGGAAAATGAAAGAGGAAGAGAGAGCCAACCAGGTAATGTGGGTTACCCAATGAGACCCTCATGAGAGCTCTATATTTGCAGTTCTTACTAGACTCATTAACTTTTATAGAAATCAGTAAAAGAGTGAGCTTTTGCCTATGTAAATGAGGGGAAATAAAAAGATAGTCTACACACTTAGAAACTAGTCACAAAGGGAACCATGAAAAGAAAGACTATGAGAATCCTTACATGTTGTCCATCAAGTCTCGGGACTTTATCACGACTCTAAAAATGGGATTTTGAGCCAAATTGATCTGGACCATTGAAACAACCAGGAAGGGACCACCTCAGTGATACCTGAGAATCAACTGTAATTTTTCTGTTCTTGGATCAAGTCATGGGTATTACAAGTACCTTTATCAAGGAGAGATTCTTGTTGGAGAGGCAGCAAGTTCTGTTTCAGTTCTCTGAACTTGGCCTCCTTCTAGACCCCTCAAGGAATGCATGATTAACATACAGCCTGGTTATTGTCCTCAAGGTGCTTACAGTGACCTTGGTACAGACAGAATATAAAGCCACAGGGCAGTGTCCCTTCAAGTTGCATTTTAATTTCAATAGGGAGCAGAGCCTGGAGGCCATCATAAAAAGGCCTGGGGAGGACTTCATGAAGGGCCACTCTGAGTTGAGGGCAGTGGCAGGATTTGATCTGGCAGAACCTGGGGAAGACCCATTTCAAGATCTCCCTCTGAGAACCTTGTAAGACGGACAAGCCAGGAAATACTCAAGACAAAAGCAACTTTGGCCACTACTCATTTTAAACCCACACCTTCCATATGTTACCTATGAACTTTGTGGGCACATTTGGCTTCTGATTCCTATAATTTTTAAAGCCAACTCTCCAGGTGGACATGGACATTTGCCTGCCTTTGCCATTTTTCCAAAAAGCAAGTGATCAAACAACCAAGAAACTCTTTTCTGCTGCCACTAACACCCTACCCTCATTTCCATTGCCCTTTACTTTTCTGGACTGAGTAAGAGAAAGGTAGACCATTCCCACCACCCAGTCTTTACTCCTAAAAGTGCAGCATCTACATGCAGGGTTGAGAGTAGAAGCCTAGTATGAGAAATTCAGAGGTGTACCTTCCAAAAGCTAATGGGCAAATTTGAGTATCTCTGTTTTCACAGTGACCAGACCTTACTCTGAGCAGGTAGAGATGGTTGGAAAATGATAGCTCCATATGATGGGACTTCAATTTCCTGTAATGGAAACATGTTGATTTAAAAGAACAAAAGCATATTTCTGAATTCTGTCTTTTTCCCTCCCCATTAGGAACCTGGATATACATCTGGAATGACTGCATTATGCTTTTACTTCCGTTTTGCTAGTGGTGTTGACTAGGGCTATTGCATTAATTGACAGCAATTCTTTCTAGTGCTTTCCACTCTGCCCCACTCTGTTTTCCCCCTTCTGAATGAGATGTTAGTATTTTGGCTGAGCCTGAAATAAACTTACAGTTCAGGTTTTTATCTCTCCCTCAATGGAGCTTCTCAAATCCCTTATCTTCAGCTCAACAGGAAAGAGATTACTTTGTTACCAGAATATTGAACATTGATGATTTACTTATTTATATGTGGGAAAAGAAAGCTCTAAAAGATTCCATTTCCTGTACAATAATTCCCAATTCTCCCTGGAGGGGCCCAGTCTGGCTCAAGTGCATGGAAAACCTGCTGCCTTACTCTGAGCAAGGAGGAAAGGACATGTAAGCCCTGGGCCAGACAGAGCTCCCAAATGCACAGGACACATTTGTGGCTGCAGCAGAGAAGCTGGTGACATGGATTCTCCTTTGCTGCACTTATTTTAATAGAAAACTTGTAGGTGTTAATGTCAGACAGCCTGGACTACAATCCCACCTGATCCCTGACCCCAGTCTAATAGGCCTATTCAAATTCTTCTGCCCTAATTCCTCAATAGACTTGTGACCCTGAGCAAATGGCTTAATTGACTTGTGCTTCCATTGCCTTAGGTGCAAAATGTGCATGACGCTGCCTGGGTGATGGGGTGATTTATAGGAAATGAAAGCCATGAGGTGTCTTGCATGACACCGAGACAACCCTACTTGCTTACTATCCTTTATTGAGTGCTTTAACAAATGGGTTTTTTTCTCCCTTTATTGGTAAATGTTGGTGGGGTACAGAGTAACACAGCATTTGCTTTTTTGATAACACTTTTATCAACTTACAAGGTTTATGGAAACTTTTGGCTAATATGTAGTAAAACTCATACATATTTGGGTTATGTTCCCCTATTTTTCCCATGTATTCATGAAGTAACATCCTTTACATCGAGATTATTCTCTCCGCCTTTATCCCTCTACATTGTTTCTCCTCCCCATCCCACTTTCTACAATCTTTGCTTCCCTTTGCTAGTTCCCTCCCTCCTTCTTTCAACTCTTTATATTATCCCTATTCACTAAGTTTAACTGTGCATTTTTATATATCAACTTATGTATAGGATGTTTTCTTCCTTTAAGTAAGATTCAGTTCCCACATATTGGTGAGAACATATGGTATTTCTCTTTTTGAGCTTGTGTTCATTCACTTAAGATGATATTCTCCAGTTCCATCCATTTTGCTACAAATAACATTTCATTTTCTTTGCTGAATAATATTCTATTGTGTATATATACCATAAATTTTTTACCTGTACTTCTGTTGATGGGCATCTTGGTTGATTCCACATCCTTGCTATTGTGAAGAGTGCTGCATTGAATGTGGAGATGCATGTGTCTCTGTGGTATGATGACTTGTCTCCTTTTGGGTATATTCTCAGTAGTGGTATAGCTGGGTTGTATGGCAGTTCTATTTTTAGTTTTCCAAGGTGTCTCCATATTGATTTCCAAAGTGGTTGAACCAATTTACAGTCCCACCAATAGGGTAAGAGGGTTCCTTTTTCTCCACATTCTTGCCAGCATCTGTTATTATTTGTTTTGTTGATCTTGGCCATTCTTACTGGAGTTAGATGGAATCTCAGAGTTGTTTTTATTTGCATTTCCCCAGTGCCTGGGGATATAGAGCATTTTTTCATGTACTTCTTCAAAAATTCATGTGGAAACAAAAAACTACATATAGCCAAAATAATCTTAGGCTGCAAAACCAGTGCAGGCAGGATCACATTCCCTGACTTTAAACTATACTACAGGGTTATGGTCAAGCTGGGATTTAGCTCAGTTGGTAGAGTGCTCTGCTGCAGTCTCTGAGGTCCTGAGTTCAATTCCCAGCACTGCAAAATGAGAGAAGGACCTGGCAATCCACTCCCAAGGCAATCCTGAAATAGTCAGCCATTGAAAACCCTATGAGGGTTGCTATGAGTCAGATACTGACTCAACAGCACCTAACAACAACACCACCACAGGTTTATGGTAGGGAAAACAGCTTGATACTGGCACAAAAATAGGCCGAAGACCAATGGAACAGAATTGAAGACCCAGAGATACACCCACACAACTATAGCTGCCTGATCTTTCACAAAGCAGCTAAGGACGCAAATTGGAGAAAAGATAGCCTCTTCAACAAATGGTGCTGGGAGACTTGGATATCTGCCTGCAGAAAAATGAAAACAGACTCATAGTTCTTAATTTGCATGAGAGTCAACTCGAAATGGATAAAAGGCCTCAACATAAAATCAGAAACCTTAAAACTACTAGAAGAAAAGATAGGAAACATGCCCAACACAAAGGCATAGGAAAGTATTTCCTTAACAAGACTCCAATTGCTCAGGAAACCACACCAAGAATTGACAAATAGGATTACATGAAATTAAAAACCTCTGTACAGCAAAGGAAACAATCAACAGAATTAAGGAAGAGTCCACTGAATGGGAGAAAATCTTCATATCCTACACATTGGACAGAAGACTAATTTCCAGAATTTACAAAGAACTCAAAAAAGCAAATCCCAAAACAACAAATAACCCAATTCACAAGTGGGCAAAGGAAATGAACAGACAGTTCTCAAATGAAGAAGTTCATAAGGATAAGAAGCACATGAAAAAGTGCTTAACAAATGTTGATCTTATCTCTCTTTCCTTTAGGAGACTAAAGTAATATTTGGTTAAGTGCAGGGATCAGAAAACTATGACCAAAAAGCCAAATCTGTCTGGCCACTTACTTTATAAATAAAATGTTATTGGAACACTTCATGCCATTGCATATCACCTATGGCTGCCTTCACTCTACAATGGTAGAGTAAGGTCATTGCAACAAAAAACACATTGCTCACAAAATCAAAGGCCCACAAAGTATAAATGGCCCTTGAGAAAAAGTTTACCCATCACTGAGTTAGCAGAAAATAGCTGGGATTTAGAGAAATGAATTCAAATCTTGGCTCCAGTATTTATTAGTTGCAAGGCATTGAACCATCTAAGTAAATTTCCTGAGACTCAGTTTCCTCATGTGTAAACTGAGAATAATATTACCAACTTCTAAGGGCTGGGTTTGGCATTAAGAAATATATAAAGGATCTTAGCACTCTGACAGGTTGCTCCTATCTTCTCACCCCCTGCAGTTGATATCTGAAGGAAAAGCAAAAAATCATCATTTTGTAGCAAGAAGAGGCCTTAGATGGGAACACTTTGAAAATATCAGTTTCTGGACCTTTCCCCAGAGATTCTGATTTGATAGGTCTAGAGAGGGGTAAGGGCATCTTCCATGACTTACAGTTCCTTAGTCAGCTCTGTGCTCAGTCTGGAAGTCACAATTAAGTCGTTTCCAGAAACCTTAAAGGGGAAGCTGGTCAGCAACGTGGAGCCATCACAGCCTCCCAGGCCCCTTCCTGGGTCAGAAAAAGTCAGTCACAGTGGCGTAGGGACAAACAGCCTGCCTTCCGTTCATCCCTCCTATCAGAATAAGGACATGTGGTAAAGAGACAGTGGTACTGGCAGAGGCATGGTCCAGACCCCTAACAACCTTGTGCTTCCCACAGTTCCTCACGAGGCCCTGAGTTTAGCTTGTAGTTGCTGTGATGCTGAAAGCTATGTCACCAGTATTTCAAATACAGCAGGGCCACCCATAGTGGACAGGTTTTAGCTGAGCTTTCAGACTAAGACAGACTGGGAAGAAGGACCCAACAGCCCACTGCTATGTATAGCAGAGTAGCACTATCAAATATAGTGCCTGAAAATGAGCTCCCCAGGTTAGAAGACATTCACAAGACGACTAGAGAAGAGTTGCCTCCTCAAAATAGAGTGGATCTTAATAATGGGACTGGAGTAGAGCCCCTAGGACCTCCATTTGCTGATGTGGCACAACTCAAAATGAGAAGAAACATAGTGGCTGCAACAATAGGCTCAAAAATGAAAACAATAATGTGCATGGCTCAGTGTTGGGGAATGTTTCGTTCTGTTGTTCATAGGATCACTGTGAGTTGGACCTAACTTGATGGCACCTAACAACAAAAGACACACAGGCAACTGGGGACTGTGGTGTATAACCAACTATCATTCTTACTTGTTCTTAGCTACATGAGTACATGTGCCCAAGAAATCCTGAAAATTGGAGGCAAGAATCTAAGGTGTCCTCAAGCCTTTATGTACCTAGCAGAGTTTGGTGAGCTAGATGGGATCTTCAACATATCAAACTATTCCCCATACTCCTCAGCTTGAAACCATGTTATGGCTTCTCATGCCCATCCCATCCCACCCTGCTCCCTACTCTGGAGCAAAACTACCTAGAGAATCACACAGCTTAATAGACTTACATCCTTGGATGCATAACTTGATTCTCAGTTTGCTCATCTGTGAAGTGTGGATCATAATAGCATCTACCTTTTCATATTATTGAGAGGATTAAAATAGTATGTGACACAAAGTAAGCCCCCAATGGTATAAGCTACCATCATATTTCACACCACTTTCTCACTGTCTGTGTTCAACTTTCTTCAATGTGCCACACTTCCTTCCACCACAGGGCCTTTGGACATGCTACTCCCACTCCATCTCTGAAATGACTTCACTCTCAGATTACTTTTTACCTATCAGCTCCAACTTACTCTTACAGATCTCAGCTCAAATGTCACCTCTTCGGTATCTTTCTCTGACCTCTGAGGCTATCCAGATCCTCTTGTTCCATGCTCATATGACCCTTTTTCATAGCACTTACCACAATGTGACTAGACATTTACTTGTGTGTTTTCCCTGCATTATCTTTATAACATAAGAGCTTCCTGAGTGGAGAGGTAGCATTTATGATCTCTTCCTCTGTATCCCCACACCCTGTCATAATACCTGGTTCAAACAGGCACTCAGTGAGTGTTGAATGAATATTCAAATGGATTAGGTGAGTCTCCAGTTGACCATCCAGTGATGGATGCATCACTTGATTGATGGTCACAGAAGTGACCAGTGAGGACAGAGTCCAGGAGAGGCAGGGCCCCCACCTCTTGCCATGACTACAGTGGAAGTGTGTTTACCATGGTATTGTGCAACTCAGTACCTCGCAAGTCTCCGTCAGAGCACAATCTACTGGGAGACGCTCCCACTTGCTTGGCTGGGCCTATTCAACCACTCCCTCCATGTCAAGGCAAGAAAACAGAGTACCTCTTCAAGGGCAAGGGACTTTTCCAACCTCATGGTTCTACTTGAGTAGCCACATGTTCCTGGGGAAAAAGGCAAGAAGTCGAGTTGGGTAGATTTGGTTATGGGCAGAACACAAAGATTTCAATGAGTTTTTTCCATCACTAATCTTCCCAGAGTGGAGGTGCTGCACAGCATTCGGCATCTGGCCATCGAAGGTAGTTCAAATAAATAACTGCCAGCAGTGATGTTAGAATCCCTGGCAGAGTCACTTCCAGCCCTCTTTCTTTTTGCTGGGCCTCTGAACTGCCAAGGACTCTGAACACATCTTTCAAATCATGGAATTTGGAGGCTGACAAAACTGGTGGGTGGTGGTCCCATCTCTCCTGTTTTTGAACTAGGTCTCCATGAGCCCACTCCAGTTTTCTCACATGCAATCAAGACAAGATATGGTGGCAAAAATATTCTTCTTTCCCAGGACGTGACACTGCTGGTGTTCACAGTCAGTGCCATTTTATTCATTGATGCTCTTGAGTTGTCTTAGATGAAAACAGGTCCTGGGTAACATAGGCAAAGCCCACTGTGATACATTCCATTCTCTGGAATGTCTTATGCCAATGTTCTCATCATGAATAAAATGCATTAAAGGTCTAAGAGTGTGGAGAGAGTGGGTGAGCATAAAAATGACAAAGCCATTCTTAACATCTCAAGTGCTACAGGATCCTAGGACCAAAGATTTTCTATGTCCAGGTAGAATATTTGTCCCTTAGGCTTAGAAGAGGAAGGGAATTAAATTGGGTGCCATATGTGACCACTCCACCTAAAATGCTCAGACTCTGTTTATAGAAATTCTATTTTAGAAATATTAATTTTAAATAACTTGTAGGAATGGACAAAAATAAACCATTTTCTTCTTGGAAATTTTGGCCTATTAATCTCTTCAAATACCCAGGATGTGTTGTTTGAAATCCTAAAGGTGTTTGGTGTCCAGACTAAGATGTGAGCTCACCGTCTTTCTGGAGAGGAATAGCAGCCTAAGCTCCTTCCACAGGTGCAGTTGTAGCCATGGTTTCACTATTCTCTGCTGCAAGAGCATTTCGCCCTTTCAGCCCAGTCAGGGTCCAAATTACGATCTGACCCAGCAGAGCTCTCGCCCATCTGTGTGCAGCCTCTCTGCCTCGAGCCTGAGCTGATTACTCTCAAAGGACTTTTCAAACACAGCAAGAAAGGAGCCCATCAGTCCCACTGGTTGTAACGCTTCAGGCTTGAACGTCTTTAGCTCTAGCTTCCAAGGTTCAGGAGGCCATGTCCTGACTGCATGATGTGGGTCGCCAAGTTTCCGCTCTGCAATAGCAGAATCCCAAACATCTGTCTTTGCTTTCCCAAATAAGCTAACACCATAGTTTCCATTCTTTTCCTCACCATATTCACTTATAAGTACCAAATTCTGTTGTCAGTTAGGACTCACATCAGCTGAGGATCACTGAGACCCAATTGTTTTAGATTACCACATAAAATAATCCCAGAGAGAGATGGGTCAACCTCCTAAGTATTCCAGACACATGGAAACATGAGGCTTACCTGAAGTCCAGTGGACATGGAAGGGCAGGTAGGTGTCTTTATGAAACCATTAGGCACTTGGGCTCCTTTTAACTTTCTCTCCCCTCATATGACTTCCATTTGCACGTCACCTCGTGGTACGAAGTGACTGCTGAGGTTTTAACCATCGCATCCACATTCTAGGCAGCAAAAAGGGAGATGAAAGAAAGATGCTTCCTCTGAAACTTACTCAACCTTCTGTTTATATCTCCTTCAAGTCATAACTTACTTGATTCAAATTAGGATTGTATTAATGAGAAAGAGGAGGACAACAAAGATTGGAGTGGGCTTCCAGCTGGCTGTGCTCTACTCAGTGATTAGAGAGAATATCTCAAAGAATGATGTGTTGGATGTCTAACATAAAAAAAGAAAAATTGCTCAGAGACCCAAGGGAGGCACTGTCTTCTTAAAGCAGGGAATGGATGGTCGTTGAACCCTTTGGATACTTGGAAGTAAACAAAATGAATAGGACAGCAAAGGCAGGCTGATGCAGGTAGAAAATGGGCCATTACTATTCTGTGGATTTTACAGCCTCCTCTGCCTCCTTCCTGCACCCATCACATCTCTCACCCCACATAATTCCCAACCCTCCATTACAGACTTTGAAAGGTGGGGAGCCACAGGAGCAAAGGCTCAAGGATGGAGGAGCAATTTTCCACCCATTACTGGATATCAGAAACACATTGCTACATGTTGACCCCATCATGTTAAAAAAGCCACATCAACCCGATTGAGTCAAACCATCCTGCTGTGTTTCAGGCAGCCCTGTGCCAGGGCTGCAGAGAGATTGTGGGAGCCCCTTGGAATGTGAACCATCCGGTCCATGGGCATCTCTATTCATTTGGCCTTGTCACCCAGGGAACTCCCAACCACAGACTAAATAGTCAAAAGAAAAAAAAAAAAAAAAGAGGGAGAGAGGAAACGTTGAGAGGAAAGGCCTCAAAGTTAGCTGGGTAGCCATCAAACAGAAACAAAACCACTGAAGCTGTTCAAACAAATGCCTTTAATCTGTTTGTGACACCTGTTGCCAGGGCACAAAGTGCCCTGGAAGGTCAGAGCCCTTCAAACCCAGTGGAAGAGGGAGCCCTTTCATGGCCTTCTTTGGAGGACATTTTAAAGCTGGGCATAAATCATTATCTTTTCTGTGTGCAGCTATTATTATTATAAGTAAAATCCCATTTTAATGAATGTGCTTGGCCTTCCAAATTGTGTCTTGTGGTAATAGAGTTTGTGCTAATGAGTTGGGTGTTATAAATGATTTTCCTGATCACCTAAATCTGTCTGAAGTAAACATGTGTGGCCCGTAGCAGGACCCATGTCTGCCCCTCCCATCTGCAGGGGCAGAGCTGGGCTGCCTGGTCCACAGGGAGGACCCGTGGCTGTGGAGGCTCAGGGGGACTTACATTATCCCCTTTCCCTGAGAAGGCTCAGATGGCCACATCTGTCAAGGAAGAGCCAAAGAGTCCCAGGGCTTCAAACTGTGTTGGTGGCAAAGGGCAAGAGGAGTGGAGGGATGTGCTCATTCTCTCCCACCTGCAGCATATGGTATAGACAGTGGACACTTTTTCAGTCCTATGTGAGGTTTGTGCCAAAGCAGCTTCAAGACAACTTTCCCCCGCCATCAGCCCAATTTCTTCGCCTCACCCCTCCAATATAGAAATTCAGGATCTCCCCTGACTTTAAGCACCTTGAGCCTTCCTGCTGCCTCTCTGGGCCTCACAGTCCTCATGTGTCTGGTGAACCGCTGGACTAAGCAACCTCCACTCCTCCTCTCCATCCCAGCAGCCTGCCTAGTCCCTGAGGTCCAGTGTCATCAGCATGCAAGGAACACGGATGCAGGAACACAGTGAGGGGCCCTGGTTGGTTCCAGTACAGTGAGCTGCCATTTGCCTAGCACCATCTTGAAGTCCGGGCTATTTATTTTCCTCCTCTCGCTTGAGAAGGTGCATTTCTCCTCCTATGTGATGCCAACATTCACAATCCATGCACTTCATCTTCTGACAGCATCCCACTGGCTCCTGGTGCCACAAAAATTCTCTTTGAGCTCCTCCCAACCACTCTCAGAGATGAGATTTGCAAAATGGTGGTGAAGCAGGACACTGAGTGGAGGGAGGGGTGCCAAGGCAGGAGGCGGGTACCAGGCTCCTCCTCCACAGGAAAGCTGGGGCTTGGGGTCCCCTTCAAGGAAGCAATTCATCCCGGTGTGTAACTGGCCGGGTGTTGGTGCTCCTTCACCAGCTGTGATGCCACGTTCCAGTGATTATTGTGTTTAAATGTCTCTCTGGAATTAACACATGGGGCCTGTGGGGATGGATAATACTGTTTTCATTTATTTTATTTCCATGAAATACTTAAATAGTGTTTAAGTTATAAATTGAGTACTTCCATCCTTGACAAGAGCTATTAAGCTGACGCCACTGCCTTATTGGCCTTTTGCTGTTTTGAGTGTCTTTGGGCGCCTGGCCCTGGATCCAGTCAGTCTTGCTGATGGTTTAAACGTCTGGTGGCATGGGCACCCTGGGTATAAGCTAGGCCCTGAGTCTCTAAGAAGAGACCCCATGGCCTCTGGAGAGATAAGCCACAAGGATACAAAAATGGCATGAATGTGTATTGTATGCCCAGCATGCACCAGACGTGGTCTGTTCCCTTCGTTTGTGTTACTTCATTCAGCCACCTTTGCCCAGTAAGTACTATCAATCCTCATTTCAGAAAGAGAAAACAGAGATTCTGAGCCACCACTTTAAGAGAGATTAAGTAGCTGAAAGAGCAATAATTCAGAGCAATAGGGAGAGGAAAAGAGGACTGTCCTGTGCTGGGGGCCTCATGGGGAAAAGGAAAGTCATAATATAACTCTGTCTGAGGATCCACACAAGGGAAGCCCTATATCACCTGCAGGACGGACCACAGGCTGGTCTATAAACACAAGTCTGGGGAATGTTTACTTTCTGGAAAGTGTGTTTCCTTCTTTTGGACTCTTGCTCTGTGTTTGACAGACCTGGTCCCAGCATCTTTGGTAATTTCTTTGAAAGTTAGCATTCTCTCTGGGTGTTTCAACAGCTGAAGCCCACAAGCCCTTGCCCGTCCTCACCAGTCCTCTATCTGTGTTTTCTCATGGTCATTTGCAGGAAGCAAACTCAGAAGTCTACATCTCTGCCTCTTGCCTGCTTAACAGAAGAAAGGGGTCATTAAGTCAATCAGCTAGTAGTTACTAAGGAGCTCTCTTGTGCCTGGTCAGGAATCTTAGAGAGTCAGAGGAATGGAAGATACCCTCCTGACTTCTAATAGGCTTCTAAAAATTTTTTACAGGTGATTATAAACAAAACATTGGTTTGTACAGAGCTGAGGTTTAGCACAGTTGGTAGAGTGCTGCTCTGTACTCTCTGAGGCCCTGGATCCAGTCCCCAGCATGGCAAAAATGGAAGAAGGACCTGGCAGCCCACTTCCGAAGCAATCATCCATTGAAAACCCTCTGAATAGCAGAGGAATAGTGACATGATGCTGGGCATGGCACAGTGTCTGGGAGTGTTTCATTCTGTTGTACATAGGGTCTCCATGAATCAGACTTGACTCAATGGCACCTAACAACAACAACAGTCCTTTGTATATGCCATTGCTTCTTCCTGCAGAACATGTTGCACACTGTTTTTTATAGATGTACAGGCCCACTGAAACTTCAAGGTCAAATTCAAATGTCACCCCTACTGAGAAATTTCTCTGCCTTCTCTGCCTACTCCTGAATGCCCCCCCGTGTGCTCACAATTTCTGTGCCCACTGGAGCTCTTCTGTATCAGGCAGCACATTTGATCACCACTGTCATGCCTGTGCCTCCCCATGAGATAGCCACTCCTACAGAACATGAATCTACCAAGCTCTGCTCTGACACATACAAGGGGCTTAGATAAGCCTGAATGGATTCATGAATAAAAGAGCAGTGTAAGGAAAAGCATGGATTTACAGGTTTGTGTGTGCAAAGAGAGGAAGGTCTCACCAACTGTGGATAGCAAATGTGAGAGTCCTGGACCATGCCTTGATTATAAGGAATGCGAAGGCTCTGGAGCCAGTCTGCCAAGTTCACCCCTAGCCCCACAACCTGGTGGATGAGTTACTTACTTGAGCCTTTATTTCTTCATCTGATAAATGAGGATCATAACATTAGGCTTCCTCAAACAGTTAGTGAAACATAAAATGAGTTAACAGAAGGCATATAGTAGTCCACCCCTTACCAAGTGCTCCAAATGTTGGCTGTGTGTTACCCCTAAGGACTGAAGTAGGGGAGAAGACTTCCCTTTGTATCCTCCTTTATTATTTGAATTGTTATTCTGCATAATTAGACAATAAAAAGAAAAATTAAAAAATAAGATAGCAGAAATTCTCCCTGAAGAATGGCCTACAGTTATCTTGATTGATGCTCTTGAAATTAAAACTAAAGATGCTGGATTAGGTACCACACAAATATCTCATCTTAAATGCATTCATTACCTTGCAAGACAGTAAGAAATACTCAGGTTTAATGAAGACATTCTAAATTTTGGACAGAGCAGTGAAACACCTTTTTTCTTGAGGGCCTTTGACCTTGTACCAGGGTATGGGGACATAAGACAAAGCCTAGGACCTGTTCCCAATGGGTTTCTTAGTAAAAAACAGTTGAGCTAAAGAGCTATACCTTCAGCATGAAAAAAAAAAAAAAACTAAATGCCTACTGGGCCACAGGGGCCCTGCAGTCTCTGAGGACCCGAGTTCAATTCCCAGCACCGCAAAAATGGGAGAAGGGCCTGGCAATCCACTCCCAAGGCAATCCCGAAACAGTCAGCCATTGAAAACCCTATGAGGGTCACTATGAGTCAGATACTGACTCGACGGCACCTAACAACAACAACAACAACTGGGCCACAGACTGCAAGGAAAATTGTCCATGTCTAACTTTGGTGCTCAGGTCAACAGGAAAAAATTATTTCTCCTGGGGATGTATAATAGAAAGGGGGTCCTCACATGAGCATGCTGCCAAACATGTTGAAAACTATGCATATCCAAGCTATAAAAATAAAACATAATGAAGAGTTAAAATATAAAACTCAGTGGACAAATCTAATAGTACATGCTAAAGAGAGAATCTGTGAACTAGAAAATTGATCCAAAAAATTACCCGAATTCAGCACAGAGACCCAAAAGATAAGATTTAAGAGAGAAAAGTAAGTAGACAAAACATAGGTTGTCTAAGCACATAAGTTTTTTCCATATTTCTTTTTAATATTGTGCCAAATTTAAATACTGTGAGGTTATGGTTTTTCTCAATTTCATACTATTCTATTCTGATACAGAATACAAATTATTTACTGAAAGCAAAAGATCCATTAAAAATTCTTCTCACTAGTCAAAATATTCCTAAAAACAATTCAAAAATTTCAAAATTAAGTTGTCTGTATCACAGAGGCTTCCATTGTTTACCTTATATAGTTCCTCTCTTGCCTTTATAAGGACAAATTTCAATATCTTTTTGTTTGCCATGTATGTATTCAAAATTGCTAAAACATTCAGAAGTCAAAATTTTGGGATATTTCATTGATACAATATTGCTTAAAGATTTTCAACTAATTTTAAATTAAATGCAAACCAAATCGGTATTTGAGTTAATTCACAAAACAGTTTGTCAAAGGCTCAAACACATCTAAAATCTTATTGAAGCAGAATTCTGTAATTCATCAAATAAAAAAAATGATTACCAAAAATAAATTAGTTCAGCTACGCTATAACTATAATTTTTTGGTAAATTTCAACAGCTATAGATTGTATTTCAACTGGTAAACACACCTTGTTTTGACACAGTTGAAAATTAGTGTATCACCTATTCCAACAGCATGTCTATCCAGTGGGTTTCTTAATTTAATAAAAACATTGTTTTTACCACATTGTATTCATATTAGTATCAAAACAAAAGAAATCATTTTACCTTTATTGTTGAAGTTTGAAATGAATTTATGATAAAATCTATAACAATGTCAGCTATTTCACCTTCTAAAAGCTTTGATTCCATAAATTAATTGTATTAAAAGAGAATTGAACCATTATTGAAATGAACTGATTCTCTGTTTGAAAAATCTGATGACACTGATATAAAATTAGAATTATTTAGGTATTTTCCCAATTCTTCTGCTGCCTGAGCCAACATATTAATAGCTATCATTGACCTTGAGTATGTGTACAAGAAAATTGGAATTGAAAAATGACTGAAATTCATTATTTAATGTAAATGAAAAGTCATACCTCACAGATAGATGAATAAATGCTCTATTTGCACTGCATATATCAATGTTTTGGGGGCACAACTGTTTCTTGTTTGTTTTATTTTTTACTTTTTGGTTTGTTTATTTTATTTTATTTATTTATTTATTTATTTATTTATTTTGAGACAGGGTTTCACTATGTAGTCCAGGCTGGCCTCAAACTTGCAACCCTCCTGCCTCAGCCTTCTGCCTTCTGAGATTACAAGGGTGCACCACCATGCCCGGCTGTACTCTTAACCATAACTTTTTGGTGTAGATACTGCTGCTGCTTTGGCAGATTAGTGTCTTTTGGATTTTACATATTCATTGATAACACTGTGGCCCCACAAAAAGTAAATGTCTAAAATCACTTTGCAAAAGTTATACATTCATTAGCAACTTCCATGAAAAGCAGAAATCCAGTACTGAATTTTTCTTTAAACATGCACTTTTGTTTATTTATAATTTACTTCTGTCAAAAGACTTGTTTTAACTCAGAAAACACAATCAATCAATTGTAGATTTCCACCATGTAAAACAGCAAAATCACTGTAGCAAGGTTGCCCAAATAACTACACTCTCCACAGCAGGACTCAGCATCTGTCCTGCTCATGTTACTGATAATTTCCCAGGCTTCCAACTGACCCTGCTGTCCTGTGGACTGAGGGCACAGAGCATTTTGAAGCTGTAAGCACAGAACCCAGTGTAACTGCCTGATACATCGGGTGGCTGACAGGGACAACAGCATCAAATAATAGACCCACCACTGCCTGAGTCTGAGTTCACTCCATTTCACCAGTGATTGTCCTGCCTGGTAGGCTTGAGTGGGTGATATCATCAGGGCCAGGATGAGGGTGAAGCAAGTTAGGCACTCACCTTGGGGCCAAAATTTAAGGGGGCACAAAAAAATTCATCCATCAAAGAAAATAATATTTAAATGCAATAATTTTAAATATCAAAATTAATGCAAAAAATTGTGGTGAGCAAAATACAAAAATTTAAATAAAGACAGGATGCAGTTCTGTGTTTGCACATTCTGACTCACCTTACCCTAATCACAGCCCACAGACTCACCTAAACTTATAAGTAGAATAAAGGAAATATGTGGGAGAGAGAGCCTGCCCTGAGGGAGGAGGAAATAGGAGCATGCTATTCTCTGAAACCCCCTCTTAACCCACCTCTTTGTCCCAGTTCCCCCTGTTTTAAGTTTTCTTCTTTCTATTTTTAAAAGTCAAGGCTATGATCATCCAAACATCCCATCTACCACTCTGAGGAAGGGGATGACGGAGAATTGAGGAAACTCTAAATGCAACTTGGTGATTGCAGCAGTTTGTAGGTAGCCTGCCAGGCCCAATGTAATAGATGTTTCAGATCAAGAAATGCACCTTCTAAATGGACTAGAAATCGCATGTAATTGTTCTAACAAGATAGAAACAAAGACCACTACAGGAAAAGTTTCTATCTTAAACAGAAATGGAACCCAAGGACATATAGAAAAATACTACATAGTAAAAGATAGAGAAGACTTGGATGGGAAACTTAGATGGGAAGGGGGCAGGGGGGGAAACATAGAGGAGGGTAAAGGGTAACCTATATGAATAATGTTTATCAAATTGCATATATCAAAATTGTCACAATGAAAAGCATGTCAAAATGAATCACATTATGATGTATATTAAAAATTTCTAATAAAAAAAAAAAAAGAAATGCACCTTTGATGTCGGTCACCAAAACCTCAAAACTGGTCAGACAGGACCATTAATTAAATTCATATCAAGGCTACACTGCATGAGACAAAAACTCCATTCCCACCTCAGATTATGGCCAACTTTATTTTACTACTTAGCTGACCAAGGAGGGCTGCTCAATACTCCATTGACAGCAAAGGCCAAACAACAAGGTTAAAGTTGCCTGAAATGTAAACTTCTTTCCATTGTCAAGTTTCCACTAAAACCATAATGTTCAGTCAGTGAAGTTCCTATTTCTCTTATAGTAATTAAAATCTCAAAGAAATTGTATTCCAAATTTCTCTTCTCTCTTTTTCTCTTATTCTTCCACTAGAGAACATGGTCCAATCAGCACTTCCTAAATCAAATTCCCATCCATCTGAGCCTCTCACTGTGACCACACCCCTCTTACCCAGGGTTCAGTTCCAAATCCCCACATGTGAATGTCAGACCAAGGTTTGTCCCAGTGATACCATCCTGAGGCCCAGGAGATAGTAGCTGATATTCATGTGTGTTGAACAACCCAGCCTAGTCAGGAGCACAGTCCCATACCAACCATGAAGATGGCCTAGGGGAAGAAAGCCGGAGTTAGAGATGTATGTAACAAGCCAGCAAGTAGCTTCTGTCAATCCTTGACAAGAGCATTCAAATGGAGGGTGAATTGGTGCATTACTTTACTCTCCTTCCATCACTGTTCAAAATGTGCTGTCATTTCCCTTTTTTTTTTTTTTTTTTTTTTTTTTAGTGTGTGTGTGTGTGGTACTAGGAGTTGATACCAGGGCCTTACGCTTGCATGTTTTGCAAGTGCTGGACCACTGAGCTGCACCCCCAGCCCCCCCCCATTTTTTTTTCCTTTACTTTCTGAGACAGGGTCTCACTAAATTACGCAGACTTCCTCTGGTCTCAAACTTGCGATCCTCCTGGCTCTGCCTCCCAAGCCACTGGGATTACAGGCGTGTACCACCACGCCCAGCTTCATTTCTCTTTTAAGGTAGGAAAAAAGATGCTGTTTTCTGCTCCAGTCTAGACACTCTCACTTCCAATCTAACCCTGAAATTTGGGATTTCCATTGTGGATTGCAAAAGCCCAGTGATTAGCTAACAAATATGATGTGGCTCATTGCCATTGCCAACTGTCTGGTCCACCTCTGCTGGCAAAAATGCTCAGGAGATTATGCTTGATTTGGCCCTTCACTGCCTTTACCCTATAGTTCACAGCAGGTCTTGGATACTTTTATGATAGCCTTGGCTGTAAAAATAAATAGGGTAACACTGGGCTGCTGAGGGGTCACCTTCTAAATATGCGCAGTCAGAGCACTTTATCAGTACTGGCTTTGCACTTTATATAACCAAATAGCTTTAAGGAATTCACTGAGGAAAGAATATTCCCAAGTTCACTTGTCTATCCCTTTGTTATCTGGTCCTTTAAGACTAATCTGCATGCTCCAAGTGGAGCCACGAACTTGCAGCAGCTAAATGCAGATGGGATTCTTTGGGCAAAACTACCTAGCACATCCAGGCAACACATTGATTATGTAAGGATCTTTGTGAAGTTCCCCAGAAGATGAGGGGATAGGTGAGCACAGTCCCTCTTCTCAAGAAGCTGACCAGCTAGTGATAGGGTGGGACAAGAGAACAAACCACTCCGCTGTAAAATGGAAAGTGAGGGCTGCATAAGTGAGCCCAGCTCACAGGAGCACAGAAGGCTCCTCACCTGAACGTGGGTGGGATTATCTCCATGGGGTTTTTATGACATCAAAAAGGTTCTCCTGAAAGAGGTGGCTTTTGGACCCACATTTGAAGGATGGGTAAAATTTCTACACATGGGAGTGGGATAGAAAGTAGGATCTAGAGGAGAGTCAGGAATCCCCTCCTCTCATTTGCTCCTACAGCAGGTACTATTTTCTCTAACTGCCTGGGGACCTTACATCTGAATCTTCTTTGAACCGTATGGGCCCTTCTTTGATCATACATAAGACAGGAACCTCCAGTAACAGTCAGCTGTGTCCCCTCCTTCATCTCACCCTAAACTCACCCAGTTCCATCTCCCTCCACGTCCGCTTCATGTGGTCATGTTGACAGCGCCTCTCCTATCCACATAGTTGGTTTTGAAGTGAGTCCACTGACAGAGCTGTGAGTCTGCAACGTATGTGTCTTTTAGAATTGTGCACAATGTAAGAGTGAGAAAGAAAGTAGCTTGGTACTAGTAAAATGTTCCCATGGCATGCAAACTTCATGTCATCTCTGTAGACGGTTCAAAGCCCTCTCTGGTCAAAGCGACAAGAGCTTGAGCTTAATTGAATAGTTGAATCACTGGACAAGCAACCTGGCTGAAGTCCCTGGATTTTGGTGATAGAAATGATGTCCTAAAACAAAATCCCAACTGATGAACTGTTAGTGAGCTCAAGTAAAAAGTCTGTGTCTTCCTTGAACTGGAGGGAGGAAGGAAGGAAAAACAGATGGAGCCACTTATTCAGAGGAAGCGCTGGGAGGTGGACTGTGTACAAGACTGAACTTTATATGGGTCTCAACATATGGTCAATGTCGTTTTTCACCCAACAAAATACTTATTGAGAATTCACCTAAGAGTTTAATGTCAAGAAATAGGAAATTCTGAAGAGTAGGAATGAGTGAGGTCACTCCTGATGTCTGAATAACAGAAAACATCTAGAGCAATGACTATTCTCACATAGTCATCCCATGTGTGTTCAAACTGTAAGGAATAAAGGTGTAACATGTGTCTTTCTCCTTCTCCATTTCTTTGTGTTCAACAACCATTCATGGAGTCCTGCCATGTGCCAAGAAATTTGCATATTAATTTATTCAAGCAAATTTCACTGGGTATTTATTACATCCTCATCACCGAAGGATGCCAAGGTTCTGTGCAGGATGAAGAGGGGAGATAGACAAGAAAATAGAAAAATAAAGTGAAGTGTGTTCAGAACAAGATTAGAGACTTTCAAGCAGTAGGGGATGGCGCCTTATCCAGCCACAGGGACATGATGACTGAGCCAAGTGGCGAACCTCCTGGCAGGAACCAGCCAGAAAGAGATCAAGAAGAAAAGCATCATGTACTCATGTATGGATAGACTTCTGTGCTCAGCTTGGAGACAGAGTTCTGGGTCCTGACTGGCAGCTGACCACCTCACCCCCTGCCCATCGGCTGTAAGTTCACCTGCCCAGTGAGCTTCAGGCTTAGTGTTCAGTCTGTCAAAAGTGAAGAGTGTTTCAGAAGATGATGCCATGTTCTCCCATGGCTCCAATTCCTCCTGCTTTTCACTTCCTGTAAACTAGACCAAACAGGGCAGCAAACAATGCTTCAGGACCCAGATCCAGCCAACTGTTTGGTTTCTTTTATTTGTTTTCTGTGACAAAGGTCTCACTGTAGCCCATGCTGGCCTGAAATTCTCTGTGTAGCACAGGCTGGCCTCAGACTCACAGTCCTCTTGCCTCTGCCTCCTGAGCGTTGGGATGACAGGAGCGCTCCACTATGTCTAGCCCACCATCCATTTTTGTAAAAAAGTATTATTGGCACACAGTCGTGTCCAATCATGTCTTTGCTGTCTGTGCTGCTTTGACACTACAAAGGCAGAATAGCGTAGTTATGATACAAACTACATGGTCCTCAACACTTAAATTATTTGCTGTCTGAACTTTATAGAAGAGTTTTGCCAACCCTTGATGTGGACCCATACTCTGAGTTGTCACCACTCCTGGTCATTTGAACTCAGAAAGGTGTATTCACTTAAAGAAAATTTGTCTTATGCCAGGAAGGAGTGAGGGGGTATCAGGAAAAATGGGAGCTGGGACTTGGGGGAGGGACTGTGGATGAAGAACCTGGAAGGACAAACCTCCTGGCTTAGGAAAGACATTGTCTCTGCCAGAGATTTCAGGCTGAAATAGAAGGAAGCTATGAGGGCATTGCTACCTGTCAGAAGATGAATTCTTTTTCACAGTAACATTGTTTCACTCTGTTTTATTAAAAAATATGCAGTGCAGCATTATACTTTGCCAGATTAAGAGGACATACAGTGAGAGGGTTTTTTTTTGTTTTTTTTGTTTGTTTGTTTTTTTACTGGAGGGCTACACCCAGAACCTCATGCATTCTTTTCAAGAACTGTACCAATTAGCTACACCCCCCCCCACCTTTTTAAAACTTTTTATCTTGAGGACAGAGTCTTACTAAGTAATGCAGGCTGTCTCTGGTTTTGAACTTGCAATCCTCTTGCCTCCACCTCCCAAGTCACTGGTATTACAGGCATAAGCCACCTCCCACATCAGAGGCATATATATATATATATATATATATATATGGAGAGAGAGAGAGAGAGAGAGAGAGAGAGAGAGAGAGTGCATAATCATGCAAGAGAAAGAGTATACCTTTGATTTTCAGCTAGGAGGCTACACAAAATTCAAATGAGAGCTCATAACCCTCCATGGGATGGAAACATCCCAAAGTAGAGAACATAATGCACACCCCACACAGCCTCTGGCCCCTGACTCTGGCAGCCTGATGATTAATATGTAAACCAGAAAGACATTTCATTGATTGTCTTAGAGTCCCATGAGCACAGTGCTGTCAATAAATATTTATTAAATGTATTTTCATAGGGCTTGCAGCACTTGCTCAGTGATATCTTATAATCAAATAAGAAAGAATTATTCAAGGTGGATCCAAATAAATATATTATGTGATCATGGAGTGCAAGCTAGGAATGGGGAGTAAGAAAGAAAATTTCCATGCATCTGTGTACAAGTCATCCCAATGGACTAGCCTTTGAGTAAATAAGAAAGAAGTATGTTACACAGCCCCCAGAATTAAGGATTACAAGAGAGAAAGAAGAAAGAAAGAAAGTAAAGGATGAGGAGACATTTATAAATGGTTCTGTTTTGAACAGATAAAGATATCTACATTTTTTAAAGCCAATCTTTTTCACTCTCTCTGACTTTATACGGGTAATACTCTCATCTGTCACTGAAATGGCTCTTACACTAAAGGAATAGCAGAGAGTTAACTGAAATGGGCTCCCAAGTTGCAGTTCTTGCAATAAAGATATAATATGGCTTTCTGCCACCCATTTGAAGCTATGGTGCCAATAGGCTGATGCAATCCTCCTTAAGCAAAGTCACATTAGATTCTAAATGGTGGATCGCCAATTTGGGCATGAGCACAGGTATTTAGATTTGTTTATTTAAGATGGAACATTTATCCTGAATTAGAAACAAATTAAAATCTTGCATTGGAGATAATATTAAAAGAGGACAATGTAATCACCACATTCTCCCCTGTGAGTTCTCATCTTTCAAAGTCTGAGTGTGCAGCCGCCAGTGAGCGTAGACACCCTCGCCGTGCTGGAGGTTAGGTAAAGCATCTTGGGGTTGTCTGTTTAGCTTTTAGGGGAAAAACATCTTGCCTTTAGGAGAAAAATCCAGAAAACATTCCTACAGCTTTTATACAAGCACTCAAAGATGTTTTGGGCAAGAACATCCAAGTCCAGCCCTTCACCAGATTGGAAAAAAGATAAAGATACCTGTTGTTCAGGCCTGCCTCTGCTGATTCTGGGCTTGAGATCCCCCTACCCACTATCATCCCATGACTAAAGAGGAACCTAAGGCTCCATCACTGTCTGACAGCATGGATGATGAAGGGAAATGAAAACTTCCCAAAGTTCTCTTCAGAAGACCACCTCAGCAATAGTCATCCAGCCTATGGTGTACTGAGCCTCCCTTTGGAACAACCTAAAGAAGACAGGTGATGCTTAATTGGAAGCATCTTGAGAATTATCTTTGCCCTTTCAATGCCACTCAGACAACATTTGTCTGACAGGCTTCCTCACCACCAGCTCAACCCAGGAAACATAGTCAAAGATTTATATAGCTTATTCCTCACTCTCACCATATCTCCTCCAACTCTTTCCTAATTCCACTCCCTCTTGACATTAAGACAAACTGCCCACTTTCTAAAATATGAAAAAGGGAAAGTTTCTGGGGAGCTCCTTCCTGGGAAGTATCCTGACTTCTTTCTATATATAAAGGCTGACCGTAAGCATCTTCCTGACATCTAGCCTTCCTACACCAGACATCTTCTGTGTCATTGCTCTTATAGACCAGAGAGGAAAGGAAACCCTAGACCCCTAGCATGAAAATGCAGAGAAAGGTATTCTAAAGTTTAAAGCCTTTCCCAAAAGAAAGGTAGCAAGCTTTCCAGAAAAGCTGGTCTAATTCAAACACAGAGGAGGGAGAAGTCTCCAAATGTTTCCTGCCCTTGAAGCAAAATGTTCAGCAGGCTCAGCCCAAATCCAGCTATGCAAGCCTCTGTAAGGCCTCCAATAGACCACCTGCTATTTCAAGACGTGATTACCTCTGCAACTTTTAAGACTCTGAGGGATTGATCAGATTACCACTTGAAGTCACGGATCTTGCCATCATGATTTGTGGCTATTTATTGATACACCTTGTTTCCCTGGAGAAATTAGATGCTCATAGCCCAGAAGGAAACTCTGTGCTCTGCATGCAGCAGGTGCCCAGTAAGAATTATTGAGTGTATATTGAATGGAATTGCTTTACTTATAACCCTGGCCCCAGTCCTTGCCCAGAGATTCTAGGAGTCCAAATAATACAGTAAAAGAATTATGTTGAATTATATGGAGCCAACTGACAGCTGTGCTGCAGTTTGTGCACTTCTGAAGTCTCCACTGAGCAGTCTGTCCCATGGAAGCCAGAAATACCTGCTTGTCAGGCAATCAAATGTGTGATTCTAAGGCTTTGTCAGATAAATTTAAACCCCAAAATATGGATAAAGCATTGTTCCTACTTTGAAAAAAATACATGTTTTAAGAAGAGATAACTCCATAAATTTTGCAAGAAAAATACACATAGGGAGATGCCTTTTAAAAGAGAAGAGGCAGAATTGATGTCCTTTTAACTGATAGGGAATACTGATTGTGATATTTGTTACTCCTCACATCTCTTGGTTTTTCCTCAGCATCTCAGAGTCTGTGCACAAATTCAAACACAGGGGCATGATCATTCATATGACTCCATTTAGTCCAAATCCTGGGAGTGGGGGGATGCAGAACTGGTTCCAGTCTCGAAGTTGTTCTCTGTGTTCCCAGCTTCCTGAAGTGAGGCTTCATCAAGCATGGCCTTTCATGTTCTCCACGGTCTGCCTCAGCAGGTGGAAACTCTCCTCATGGAGTATGCATAATTAGCCCCACACCAACTCCTAAACTCTCAAGCAAGCAGATGATAATTTCTCAGGAACTAGGATTTTGCTGCCTTTGGATCACTGCTTTCTCATGCATATACATTCATTTCCCCTTCAATTGTCTGGACTGATATCAAATTACTATCCTTTCAGAATTCCACAGGAAAACCTTTAAAACTATTGTAGTCATGAGCTGATTAACAATGGGGACATGTCTGAAAACTGCAATGGGTGATTTCCTCTTCATGCGAGCATCATAGAAAATACACTTACTGAGACGGCTATGATGTCATTAGGCAATATCAGCTTATGATCCCACCATAACATACGCAATCCCTCATTGACTGAAACCTCTTTCTGCAGTGCATGGCTGTATTTCTATCACCATTATCCCTTAATCCAAAAACAATCAAAGATAGTCTTTACATTGAATAAATGTACAGCGTTGTCTTTATTCTTCTAATTTCGCCATAAACCCTTGACCTGTACTTGGTCATCCTGTCCCCAAAATCAGCATTTCAATGATGAGAAGGTCTCTCCTAGCGTGTTGCTAGATGAGTTCTCAAATATCAAAACACTTCTAGCTGTCATTCCTTATATATTTTAGCATCATGTGTCATAAGTCATAAAGCTTAAGGATAGATGATGGAAAGTGTTCAGAAAGTAGTTTTAAAAAACCATCTGAGATCAAAGGGTTTCTGGGAATTTTTCGTTGGCAGGAAAATCACAATCACTGATACAGATTTTGCTGACCAAATCAAAATTTTGTCCTTTCTTCTGCTCCAGATACATGGCCATCATCCATCCCCTCCAGCCCCGGCTGTCGGCCACAGCCACCAAAGTGGTCATCTGTGTCATCTGGGTCCTGGCACTCCTGCTGGCCTTCCCCCAAGGCTACTACTCAACCACAGAGACCATGTCCAGCAGAGTCGTGTGCATGATTGAGTGGCCGGAACATCCTGACAAGATTTATGAGAAAGTGTGAGTAGAGACTTGTCCTGGCTCTGAAGCTGCTATGATACAGGGGACCACCTATCTATTGTCAGTTAAGATTGGATGAGTGCTGGGCTCCAAGGCACATACCTGTAACCCCAATGACTCAGGAGACTGAAGCAGGAAGATCATATGTTTGAGGCCAAAAGCTGCCAGGGCAAAGAGAACTAGTCTCAAGATAAAAACATTTTTAAAGGGAGGTTTGAGGATTCGGCTAAGTGGTAAAGTACTTACCTACCTTGTGCAAGGCCCTGATTCAACTCCCAGTATTTAATTAATTAATTAATTAATTAATTAATAACTGACTGAATGTATATCGGTAAGCATTTCTCAACCCACCCTAATGTTGGACCCCCAATTTTCAGGGTATTTTAGCACTATTCTGAGCTTTGAAAGAGAATCCAAAAACATGCAAGACCTAGATCCTGTTACAGGATCCCTTTTGGGACCCCTAGGAACTTCTTAAGCTAAAGATGGCACTCTGCTTTCTTGCACACTGGAAGGCAGGAGGATCCCTAGCCCATCAGCTCTCAGTGATGGCTGGATGAGAGTTGGCACATGAACACCCTGCCTTCCTACCCTCTCCGGGTCAATGTCTCTGAGGTTTGTGTTTTTACTCTGTGTCCAGGATTTCCTCATAAGATTAAGCTCCAGTTGCCTGGGGTGGGGGTGGGGGGGTAGCTGCTTCAATAACACACATGACCCCCTCCCTACAGTGTTTCTTTCTCCTCTCAGAGAAGGTACTTGCTCTTGAATATTTTACCTCACATTCTGCCTCTAGGGAAGAATAAGCCAAAACACCTGCGTTCCAGGATTTTACAGTGTGAGAAGTGAGACAACACGTGTGATGGCTGGGAATGCAAGGCCAGAGCGCTGGGACCTTGAGAGTCACAGAGCACTTACAAGGCAGGCCTGCTTATCTTCCAGGGGAGGGCTGGTCACATTTAGGATTTTTCACAATATCTTAGCAATTCTCCCTAATATTTCTTTTCCTAGAGGCCACACTGAAATGGCTTATTCTTTATTTCATTCTGCTCAAGTGAGCAGCGATGTGACATTTCTATAACCATTAGTTTTCTAGGCAGACAACAGATGGATAAAGTGAGTCTTATTGAAAACCCTCTATAATTCTCTAGTCTTGGGCTTATTATTTGAATCATAAAACAACACTGGTGCTAGAAGAACTGGGTTTTAATTATGAGAATGCCATTAACCATGTGAGCACAGGCAAGGATCACAGCTTCTCCTCATTACTAAAATAGAAGATAATAAAGCACTGTTTCCCATAAACAATTATTTTGATGATCAATTGAAATAATGTATTCTCACCTTATAAGCTATTAAATGCCACCCAAGAGTTATGAACCAAATCTATTGGATGGCAGAAGAATTTGTGGTCTTTAAATTTATTAAATGTTACAGTGAGACACTACACCTATCATGCCTCCAAGATTTGAGGGTTCGAGATCCTATTGCCTTCAGAGATGGACTGGTGCATGTGTTCCAAAGGGCCTGGAAATACAGCTTGCCAGGAAGCAATACATGCAGCTCAGACAGCGCCGTCCAGACATAGACACTGGGATTTAATCAATCAATCAGTGGGGAGATTAATGCTCAGCCTAGAAAGAGACATTGAAAATTATTCTTTTGAATGAAACTACAAGCCCAAACAAGGTCTGAGCAGGAGAAACAACACAGCTTTACAAGTCATACAGGATCTGTGAAAATGATCATGCCAGAATGTTTCCTCAAAGGGGTACAGTGGGGACCACATCTTAATTAAAACCCTTTATATGAACTGCTTCAGAAACCATCATCAACAAGGGCCATGGCTCTTACCTAATTCTCATGATGTTCTCAAAGTCTGATCAGCTTTCTCCAGTTTTTGTTTAAAAATACTCACAGTTCTTTTATCTTACCACAAATTCAAAGTTTAACTTGGAAATACATTTAGTTTCCCACAGGACTCTGGGGTTTTAGCCTACAAATAGTAATGTTCAGAGTCTTACTTTTGAAGATTTTGGTATTTTATGCTTATTAATGACTACAAATTCCCTTTCAGACTTCACACAATACACTGAATTGTCTTATTTCCTTGCTTTGAAAGTTTAAAGTAGTTATACTTTAAAACTACTGGTTGCCAATGGTATAGTGGTTGCTTGTACCACTGTTACCCGTACCACTGTTGCCTGTACCGAGATCCAATCAAATCTTGGAAGCTAAGCAGGGTCTGGCCTGGTTAGTACATGGATAGAAGACTGCCTGGGGACACCAGGTACTGTAGGTTTGGGAGAAGGACCTGTCAACCCACTTCCCCAAAACAATCAGCCATTGAAAACCCTATGACTAGCAGAGAAGCACAATAATAGTGTTTTATCTGTTGTACATAGGGTCACTATGAGTCAGACACCAACTGGACAGGAACTAACAATAACAACAACAACAATACTGGTTGTAGCCTGTATCTGTGCCACTGTAGTGTCCAATCCCATCAGATCTCCAAACCTAAGCAGGGCCAGACCTGGTTAGTACTTGGATGGGAGACTGCCTGGAAACATCAGGCTCTGTAGACTTGGAAGAAAGACCTAGCACCCACTCCCAAAAGTCAATCAGCCATTGAAAACCCTATGAATAGTAGAGAAGCACAATAGTGTTTCATCTGTTGTAGATAGAGTCACTATGAGTCAGACACCGACTTAACAGCACCTAACAATAACAAAAATACTGGCTGCATGATTAAGTTTGCTTTCATTGTTTATTTCAACATCTTAACCTAAAAAAAAATGAGTCTGGCTTACAAATATCTGATTTTACCTATTCAAGGTAGGTATTGACATGTTATTGATACAGCAGTAAGTCTAAAGTGTCTACACTTGTCATTTACATATTGACTATAATGCAAACAAAATTCAAGTGCACAGTAAAGCTTTCTTTATTCAATCCTATTTTCTTTTTGTTAGTATCCTTCATAATGCATTATGCTATCTTTTTAGGGAATTTAAATTTTACCATATCTTAATTATATTCCCTTCTTTTGGAACTAATGATTGTCATTTCCACACTACAAATAATCCCAAATTTGAAACAACATGGAAATTTTGCTTTGAGGCAATAGAGAAATTAAGATAAGAGTATGGGTTGTTGGGTTAGATGAGAGATCAACTTGTAGCCCCATCACTCTTTGGTTGAGTCATAATGGCCAAGTAATTTAAGCCTTTAAGCCTAATAATACATTCAATGTGAAGATACTGAGAGAAGTAAGTAAAATAACCTACAAGAAGTGCTCAGCCCAGTGACCTGCAAGTGGTAGGGATCTGATGAATGTTAACTACCAATGATAGCATCACTTATTGATCTGACTCCACTAGCAGATATCTGGCAACTGATAGTGTGGTGAGCAGATACTTAGCCTCAGTTTTTCTGATGCATAATTGTGCCAGCTAATTACATAAAAACATTTTGCAAAAATCATAGATTGCTTCAAATGCCTCCTGGCTACATGGTAAATCTCCAATCTTGATCATTCATCATTTAAATTCTTTGTTAATACATGGAAGCACTCTGAAAGACAGGCAATCCAATTTAAAAACTAGGCAAAAATTTCCAACATGTACTTCACAAAAATATCCAAATAGCGAATAAATGTATGAAAGGGCACACAATTTCATTCATCACCAGTGAAATGCTAATTAAAACTCTAATGAGATCACACTACATACCATCAGACTAGCAAATGTTAAGAATTCTGAAAAAATTGTTTCGAACTTTTGGTAAAGATATGAAGCAATAAGAACTTTCATTTATAGAGAAGACTTAGATGGGAAACTTAGATGGGAAGGGTGGGGGGAAACACAGGGGAGGGTAAGGGGTAACCTATATGAATAATGTTTATCAAAATGCATATATGGAAATGTCATAATGAAAAGCATGTCAAAATGAATCACATTAAGATGTACATTAAAAATTTCTAATAAAAAAAGAACTTTCATTTGCTGCTAGAAGAAGTATAACTTGGTAAAACCATGTTGGAAAATACTTTTATACTATCTAGAAGAGAAGAAGCTATTCATACTTTATAACTCAGAAATTTCTCTCAGAGATAATTACTCTAGAAAAACTCATGCACATTGGCTCCCAGATGCATATTGCTCATGTCAGCATTGTTCTTAATGCCCTAAACTAGAGACACTTTTGTACGTCCTCAGTAGAATAGATTTTTTAAAAATTGCAGCACAGCACATAATGGAGTGCTATATAGTTAATAAAAATTAAATGTAGCTCCACACAACATAAATCGCTCTTAGAATAAAAAGTTTTAGAATAAGAAAAATGAAATGACATTTTTGGAATATATAAGTTGGTGACAAAATTATAAATGCAAGCAAGGAAGTACTTACCATGCAATCCAAGACTCTGGTTCTCAGCCGCAAAAGGGAAAGTTGGTATGATTTGGAAAAGGCTTTCGGCATGCTTCTGAGGAGATGGCATGGTTAAATTTCTTGAGCTCAGTGGTTAAAGATGGGTATTTGCTTAAAAATTACTCATAAGAACAAATAATTTGATTTATACACTTTCTAAAATGCGTTCGTATTTTTCAACTTAAACCACAGCACAAGGCTTTTGTCTTTCTTTTCATAAGCTCTCAAGAAACCGCTGTCATTGGAATCAACCAACAGATTCCTCCAGAAGACAATGTCTTCTGAGGTGTGGGCTTTGCCTGAGATGGTATTATTCATGGGAACTTACCTCTGAATAAGCGGCTTGTGCACAGCCCCCACCCAGTCCTGACATTTGCTTGACCTCTTGTATTTTGCCTTCCTGTCTCCCATGCATCAGCTCATCTGGAATTTTCTCAGCTGGTCTAAGGGAGCATAAGCCAAATGCTTGCCCCTGGAGAAACTTGCCAAATGTTAAACCCATGAAAGGCCCAGCCAGAGTCCACACCCCTCGCTGCTGTTCATAGGCAGGTGCTTCTGGACTACAAAAATCAGCAGACACACTTGGTTCTCCTTCCAGAAAGTTAGTTACAACTTTATTTTGCATTTAAAAACATGAATATGTTATGGAGTATAATAAAAGTTCCCATAACTTCTCAATCACTCAGAGTCCCATTATTTGCAAACATTTTCATGAATTTTCCTCTAGGTAAGTGCTGTTAATCCATATCTGTGATCCTCTGTCCTTGAAATATTGCACAAAAGATTTCAAGCAGCACACACAAACACAAACACACCCATGTGGAGAGGTAAAATTTATTATAGAAAGAGAAATAAAGAAGAATTGAAGAAAGATAATGTCCCCAGAGAAATACCAGACTACTCAAAGAAGAGTGAACAAGTTGCCCAGGGGTGGGTTTCTGTTGTTATTTCTGTGACAGGGTTGCCACCCAAGTTTCTCCCTTGTTCGGATTTTCCCCTTCCTTCCCAAGACGGATTTTACTTCTAGAACAGAGAAGGGTCTATTCAGCTGAAGCTAGCTTTATTGGTGGCCTGCAGTTGTAGCACTGTGGCTTCCAATCCGGTCAGCTCCCGTAAGCTAAATAGGGTGAGGCCTGGTTAGTACCTGGATGGGAGACCGCCTGGGAACACCAGGTGCTGTAGGCTTGGGAGAAGAACCTCTCAATCCACTCCCAAAAATCAATCTGCCATTGAAAACCTTATGAATAACAGAGAAGGACTGACAATAGTGTTTCACCTATTGTTGTACGTAGGGTTGCTACTTATGTAGGGTTGCTATGAATAGGACACCAACTCGAGGACACCTACCAACAACTTTATTAGGGAGACAAGAATGTTATTGTCCCTGCAAAAAACATTTTGAGTAATTTTTCTTATTTTGGCCATTCCCCATTGTGCTAACGTCCTGAGCAGATGTTCTTATCTTTGCAGTCCCAACGTTACAGCCTACACAACCATCCTGTGCAAATATTTGTATCATAGCTCTCACAAGCTGCACATTTGGCATCTTCAAATTCTTGGATTAAGCCCTTGGTGTCCCATTGCTCACGCCTAGCTGACTTCCTACTGTATCAGCACTGTTCTTAGTTTCTTTTGAAGAAGTATGTACATACAAGTCCACACAAATATAAATTATTTCCCTCTTTGTAACATAATGGTTACTGCTTCATTAGCATGCCTGTTACACACACTGTTATATATCCTGTCTTTTAGCATAACACTATGTCTTCAATATCTTCTATATCAATTCACAAGGAGCATTTCTATTCTTATTTTAGCTTATAGTATTCCATTTCTTGAATGTACAATATTACCAAAGCAGTCACTTATCAGTAAACTTTGGATTATCTCCAACATTTTGCTATGTCACCATGAATAACTTTTACATCTAACATGGATGGATACTATAGTATGAAATCCCAAAAGGAAAATATGTCATTTTAATTTTGATATTGGCCTTTCATACAGAATTGTACTAATTTACATTCCTGTTAGACTCACCAACAAAGTATATTGCCAAGGTTTTAGGATTTTGCCCATCTGATGGTGCAAAAATATCTTATGATAGCTAAAATTCATATTTCTCTTATTAGGGGTGAGGTTCAACATCTTTTCATAATTTATTAGACATCCATTTTATAATCTGTTTATTTCATTTATCATATCAATAATTTCCTATGTCATTAAACATATTTCTATATGACATAAATATATAGATCATATATATACACATATATGTTGATAATAAATACCCTACTTTGAAAATTGATCTCTGCGGTGGTGTCTCTTAATTGCCTAGTCAGATAAAATACCAAACTCCATAGTAGCCTGGTTCTAGCTACATCTATGTATTCCTGGAAGGACCATCTCCATTTCCTCTGGCATTCTCAACCTATGTTTACATCATGCAGTGATAGAAAATTAGGCTAATGTAACACTCATGAAAATGGGAATTGGGCTCATGGCTAATACTATAGGATCTTAATGTGCAGTTGAATCCTACCATAATTAGCAACCTGGCAGCCTGGCTGTGGCTGCTGTAGCGAAATGATGACACAACCCAGAAAGTCCTGGAAAGGTGGATTTAATTGACAGACAATGAGTTCGTGTGAGGCCAAAAGTGATTCTTTCTGCTATAGCAAAAAGCCCAGAGAAAGGAAGATGGGAGATAAAGAAATTTGTGCTTTGCCAAATGCCTCCCTTCTTCCTTCTGTTAAAGCTATGAGAACTGTGTAGTAGTTTTCAAAGTTAACCAGAGATAAGGTCATTCTTACAGGTTCTGTGTAGGCTGTAAGGTGGCAGTGGTCCCAGAGGTACCAGAGCTGTGCCCCTGACGACAAGGGAGATGAATGAGCTGGACTTTCTTCATCAGAGGGCCCACCACGATGGCCAAGAAAAAATCTGTCATGAGGAAGAAAAATGAGATAGGCATCCAAAATAATAAGATTTACATGGCCTGGGGAATTTCAGGTTCCCTGAATCATTTGTTAATATTGGTCATATGTCACTTTCTGTTAATTAAACTTCTATGAACATAACTTTGTGGTAAAGCTTTAGCAAGAAGTAGGACATGCCTATTCTGAATTCCAAATATTCCCTGTAGTACTGGGAAAGGAGATTATGTTAGAAAGCAGCATTGTTCCTGATTCTAATTACCTGGAGCTTTTGTGGAAATGTATGCAAATGTGAATATATTAACTCTAACATAATTCCATGTTAGCATCAATTGTAACAGAAGACTATAGAAGTATGCCACCATCAATATTTACCATGTTTTCTCTTTTGTATATTATAATCCATTATTAGTGATCAACTAAGAATTTTATGTGTATATTCTTTACTTTCACTAATAATAATAATAATTGAAAATAAAATCACTGACAGGGAGTGAGAGAGCAAAAGAAAATATTAGAAAATATACTTGCAGCATTACTTCTTAAATTTTCCACCTTCCTGATTAGTTCTCAAAAGTGAAAAAAAAAAGTTAAAGTAAGAAGGAAAGAAATGTTGATCCCTTGCCAGGTTGCTTCAGGTCTTGGCCAAAGGGTTGTCAGCATATTGTGTTTCCAGGATTGATTGTTTATGCTAACTGTTGTGATTCATCTCTTCCCCCACATGCACTACATTTTTAAATACAGCCCAGGGCTCCTACCATTGTCACCACTGTGGATGAAAAGCAGTTTAACCAAGAATGAACAGTGCATTGACACTGCAGGGAAGATGGTAGCATAAAAACAGTCTCTGAACCTTGTCTCTCAGGAAGATATTGAAGTGAACAAAGTAAAAACAAAGAAAGAAAGAAGAAAGAAGAAAGAGAAAGGAAAAGATAAAAGGAAAGGAAGAAAGAAGAAAGAAAAAAGAAAGAAAGAAAAAGAAAGAGAGAGAGAGAAAGAAAGAAAGAGAAGGAAGGAAGGAAGGAAGGAAGGAAGGAAGGAAGGGAGAGAAAGAGAAAGAAAGAAAGAAAGAAAGAAAGAAAGAAAGAAAGAAAGAAAGAAGAAAGAGAGAAAGAAAGAAAGAAAAGAAAGGGAGAGAGGAAGAAAAGAAAGAAAGGGAGAGAGGAAGAAAGAAAGGGAGAAAGAGAAAGGCTGTAGAAACTAGGAAGGTTGCCATACAAATACCAGAAATCTCACTGTTTCTGATAGACATTGTATGTGTCTGATAGATATGGTACATGGATGATACGTGCTAGTGCCACCAATTAAGAGTCAAAGTTATCAACCTGGAAGCCTTAAGAGAGGGCTACCAATTTGGGATTCCTTTGGGTGACTACAATCAACTTCTAGTGTCAGCTGCCCACAGCCTGAGAAGGGGAAAGCTCAAACAGGGCAGAAAACATAGTAGACAATAAAATGAAATGGATTATATCCTACAAACCATAAATGATTAAACTGACACAGCTTGGAGAGCAGGGGGAGTGGAAATACTGATCAGCACTACATTTATAAAAGGCAATGGACCAAAATTTGTGCAAGAAAATTCTTTTAAATGTCCTGAGCTCTCTATGCAGATCTTGCTCACTTACCATACAGATTTAGCATAACCGAAACATAAACAGCTGACAAAGAAAGCACCAAACACAAACCTTCAGGCCAATTTCACCTACAAATACAGACACAAATACCCCAATTGAAATATTTACCAAATCTATTCTAAGTAATATCAATATTTTGTATTTAAGCATAATTTTTTCAGTAAAAAGGATTAGTAAATTATCAAGAGATCTATTACTAGAGCCAGGCGCTGTGGCGCACGCCTGTAATCCCAGGGAGGCAGAGGTAGGAGGATCGCAAGATCAAGTCCAGAGGCAGTCTGAGTAATTTAGTGAGACCCTGTCTCAAATTATTTCATCAAATTAATTGGTCAAAGAGACTGTTGTTAAGTGTCATCAAGTCATGTCCAACTCATAGTGACCCTCATTGGGTTTTCAATGGCTGATTGTTTCTGGATTTCTTGGGGAGTAGATTGTCACATCCTTCTCCCATTTTTGCAGTGCTGAGGATTGAACCTAGGGTCTCCCAGAGTGCAGAGCAGCACTCTACCAACTGAGCTAACCAGATGCATCATATATTCATCTCAATAAATGCCAAAAGAGCAGGACACAGTGGTACATGCCTGTAATCCCAGCAAGACAGGAGGCAGAGGCAGGAGGATCATGAGTTTGGGGCCAGAGGCAGCCTGGGTAACTTAACAAGACCCTGTCTCAAAATTTAAAAAGTTTTAAATAGGATGGTGGTGTAGCCCAGTGGTAGAACACTTGCAAAGTATGTGCAAAGTCTGGATTTAACCCCCAAGTACCACTAAACTAATTAATTATTTAATTAATTAATTAATGAAAATGTGTAATGAATCTCTTTTCCAACAACAAAAAATTAAGAACATTTAGGATAATTAAGAAATAGCCAGGATTTATATTTTTTAAAAGGAAAATGTCATGCTATTTTAGACTTTACTGAATGATGTAAGAGAATATCTGGGATTTTATGAGATTTAAAATTCAGAAGCATGTAAGGGTATTTAAGAACCAGTCTCCCTTATATCTCTATGTATTTCCATAAGGATACCAGTTCTCACTATTTCCAAGAGTATGTCTACGTAATTAATAAAGTGAATCATTTGAAAGAATAGATAATAATAGTTCAAGTAAATATGGAATAAGAAGAATTAATTTTGCTCTCAGCAAAATAATGAAAAAGAATGCGAAGAAGAGATTTGCTCTTCCAGCTATCAAAAATATGCAGTGCTAGGAGTAGCAAAAACAGACTAGATATCACACACACATAGAAAATCAAGAGTATGGGCTGGGGATGGAGGCCAGTGGTAGCAAGACCCTGGAGCTGATCCCCAGCTGGATCTGATCCCCATTTGTTTGTTGTTAGGTGCCATTGAGTCAAGTCACATTTCTAATTCAGGGAAATTTTCCTTTAAAAAAAAGTTTTTAAAAAATTGCCAGCCCTCTGTTCTGCTCTCCTTTTCAGTTAATTCTATTCACCAATTGTTTCCCTCAAGTCTATCTCTTACTAGTTTACTAATCTTGACCAACTTTTTTCATCATTTTTCTAGTTTCTAGGTGAATTCTTAAGCATTTCTGATGAAATCGTAAGATGAACAGATTACCCTTCACTGCTTTCATGTATTTTGAATTCTATAATCCTGTTTCCATTTGAAAGCAGCATTTCTTGCCCTTTCCATCTGTGCAACAGCCTCTCAAATCTTATTTTAAAAACAAATAAGAAATTGCCTTAAACTTCCACATGTTTCTTAAGATAAGATCTTTCACAAAGAGCAATTGTCTTTTTCCCCATATTGGTCCCCTTATTAATCCTGCCAAACACCCATACATTTGCTCTTTTTGCCCATCCTTGTAAAATGTAGTCTGGTGTGGGGAGTAAAAACATATCTGAAATTGAAGGGGTCCCTAGTCAGATGATCCAATCCCAGATGAAGAAAGGAGGAGTAAGCATGGGTTTGCTGTGGTTTCACGCTTACCAGCTGCTCCCATATGGATGGGGGGCAACTTGGGGATATTCAGAGCCTTGCCTTTCTTTAATCATTAGTGTTGATATCCCCAGTAATTCCAGCCAATGGAAGTGGGCACCACTCCCAAGCTGTCAGCCTCCTACCTTGATGCCTACTGAGCTCCCAAAGCTGATGATAGGTTGGAGGTTTGGCCTCACCCATTCCCTCAAGCTCTTCCTCAGCTCCACTTGCAGCCTTGTGTTCCTTTTGCTTATTTTCCCAAAAATAGATTGTTCTTCCTGCAGCTGGCTGGACCCTCCCTCAGCTGGGTCCCAGCAGCTCAGAATCTGAAGAAATCTGTTCTAGCCAAGTGAGTGGCACCCTGTAATCATTTCCCGTGCTGAAATGGATTTTGACATTTCTGTGATAACTTCAGGGACTACTTGAAAAACAGAAGGAATTAACCATATTGAGCTTAAACTAGAGTATTACCTATAAATTTTGGAGTGATTCTTTTTGTGTTTCCAACTGATAACATAGCAAAGTCATTTACTTTTATGAACTTCTCTTTTATCTGGCCAATTTATTGATTCCAATAGTGTTTAAAATAAATTTGCTCCTAGGAATTCAATCATATCTATAAGTAGTGATTTCACCTCCAACTTTTTAGTGGTTATACCTCTTACTTCTGCATATGTTGTACAGCAGTGGTCAAAACTTTCACAGTATTGAAACATAGTGACATCATTAACTTTCTTGCTTTCCTGGGACTCCCTCCAATACTTTACCATTAAGGAGGTTTTTGATTATTGCTTTCACAATTAAATTCAATGATGGGAACTTAGTTCAGAAGTTTCTCAATATTCATATATTTTATTACTTTAAGAATTATCCTTCTGATCCTGATTTGATAGTTTTATCAAAATATATCAGCATCTGTTCAGAGAAGTATTTTTTAATGTACTCCATCATTGTAAATTGTTGTAATTCCATCCCTGCGTCTCTTGGATAAATCTAAAATGTTCCTAATGCATTATGCATTTAATATACTGACTAGTTAGTTGTATTAAATAAAATGTTTATACCAATACTAAAATGTAATATTTGGATCTCTATGCTCTTTTTTCAGGTTTTGCCATCAAGTTTAGTGATGCTTTTAAAAGCTGTGCTAGCTTTCTGAAATAACATTGGAATTAGCAAAAGCCTTTACCCATAAAATCAGCTGGCCCAAGAGCACTTTATGAGTGGAATTCTGTACTAAATTTTTATTCCATCACAGCTACTTTTAGTATTTTTGCCTTTTCAATTTGTTAATTTATACTTCTAAGAAAAAAAATCTATTTCTCAGTGACTTTTAAATTTAAAAATATATAATTATGCATCATCTTTTAAATTGTTATTTCTACTTCCTTTGTTTCTAGTCAAAAGTACTTGGCAAGAGTTTCTCTATGCATTCTACTGTGCTCAACCTCTCTTTTATTTTTATTCTTCTATCTCTTGCTTTTCTTAAGTTTGTGTAAGTACACATTTTCCAGGTTTCTGAATTTAATGTTTAGTTCATTTATTTTCATTTTTCAAATAGTGGTAACATTTATTCCTAAATCCCACCTTGTCACCATTCCATAAGTACTGATAGAATGTGCTGATTCTTTACTTTTTAAATGACTTATTTCTATATATATTTTTTCTTGACTCTGTAATGAGACGAGTTGTACATTTTTAAAGTCCAAAACATTTGAAGTCTTTTCTCCTTTCTTTTCTTCTTTCCTTCTTTTTTTCTTTATTTCTTTTCCTCTGTCCTCTCTCATGAAAGAAACAGGTACTGTTACATATATAAAAAATTACTTTTTGGCACTTATTAAGATACTTTTGTCCTGCAGCTGTACCACTGTGGCATCCAATCCTGTCAGATCTCAGAAGCTAAGCAGGGTCAGGCCTGGTTAGTACTTGGATGGGTGACCCCCTAAGAATACCAGGTGCTGTAGGCTTGGGAGAAGGACCTGGCAGTGCACTCCCAAAAAATAATTAGCCATTGTAAACCCTACGAAGAGCAGAGAAGCACTATACATAGGGTTGCTATGAGTCAGACACCAACTAGATGGCACCTAACAACAACAACAGCAGCATTCATTGTCATTTGTCCACATATATTGGAGAGATTTTTTAGTATTTTAATTGTACATACTTAGGGGAGAGAGTGATAATTTGGTTCATATATACTGTGTGCAATTATCATATCATCTCCTTATTCATTTTACAAAACAATTTATCAACATGTAATAACAATTGTACATGTTTATCCACATATATTGTTATATTTCTTCTTGCTTTGTAATTTGACTTCGGATTTTCTGTCTTTCATTGTTTTCATTCTGTCTGGTTTCATTGAGTATTTTCTTTGACAAATTAGAAGATAAATACCTTTTATTTCATTCTATGATTATCTTAAAGTTTTAAAAAATTTCTTAGTTTTTTAGCTATTGATATTTATAATTTTTAAAAGATCAATTAATATTATATTGACACTTTATTGACATAATGATGGTAACAGAATTCATTCACTGTTTAAATTTACAAGAATAACAAAATTTTACTTTCTATCTCAATCTTTCCATGTCAATTTTTCAACTAGTAATCTGGGGTTTATAACATGTGCTTTAAATGATGTAGGTCAGCCATCTTCAACATAGGCTCCTGAGACACTTTCTAGAGATCCATAAGGTCAAAATTATTTATACAAAGATGTAAAGACATTATTTGCCTTTTCCACACTAATTCTCTCATGAGTGAAGAGTAGCATTTTCCAGTTTTGATTCATCTTTCATTAAACTGTAGCATGCCTTTTGGTAGTTTCTCTGCTAGAAAGAGTATATTCTTGCATATTCGAGAATGTTTCTCATCCCTATACATGTAAATGGTAGCTTGACTGGATATAGATTATAGAAATATCATGTTTCCTTTTACACTCTACAGAGGTTGCACTTTTGTTGCTGAAAGCCAAAATGATTTCTTTTGTGAATAAACCTGAAATGTACCCCCTAAATCCTTATATGATGTTAATCTAGACATATTGAATAAGATTACTTGTTAAGATAGACAAATCTAAACAATATTGAAATATTAAGTCTAACCATAATCAAATACTCATTGTCAGTTTTCAAGCTAAGATATTTTAGACCTTAAAAATATTTTTTACTCAATTATAATTGGACTCTTTTGGCTGCAAGTAATAGAAAATAACATTGGAGCCACACATATTTGCACACACCTATAACCCTAGCACTCAAGAGGCTGAGGTAAGAGGATTGGTGTGAGTTCAAGGCCAGCCTGGGCTAACAGCAAGACACTGTCTCAAAAGACAAGAAAGAAAGAAGGGAGGAAGGGAGGAAGGAAGGGAGGGAGGGAGGGAGAGAGAGAGAAAGTGAAACAAAGGAAAGAGAAAGAGAAACAGAGAGGAAAAAAAGGAAGGAAGGAAGGAAGGAAGGAAGGAAAAGAGAAAAGAAAGAGAGAAAGAAATAGTAGCAATTAGCTCCTACTGAATAATAAATTACTCTAAATCCTAATGATTTTGAGGATTGGTTGACTCAACTTGTCTGTATCAGCTGAACTGAATTCTGTGGCATCTTGTCACATGTCTGCAGTCAGCTGTAGGTTCCCTGGCTACTGGATAACCAGGAAGCTCACTCACACGTATAGCACTTGGAAGGTGGCCACGCAGGGTTATAGGGGTGACCGTACCATGTGTTTCTCAGCACCCAGTCAGCATGTTCTGGCTCCTTCACAAAGTAGCTGGATTCCAAGGCAGCAGGAGAGGACAAGCCCTGTGGCATGGGTGCTTTCTAAACTCTATTTTTCTTGCGCGTTAGTGTGCCATTGCCAAACAAACCATATGGCAGGAATTAGGTAGATGTCCTTGTTTTCATTGTGAGAAAGCCTGGCATTTATATCTCACTTACAGTTCCAAAATCATGGTGATGATTTTTCCAACATGGGTCAAGAGCTCACTACCAAAGTAACCTACAGCAAAGCCACCACTCACCAGCCCTATGACTTTGATAAAGTCCTTTTTCCACTCCTCTGAGTCTCAATTTCCTCATCTGAAAATTGGCAAAATAATGGACCTACATTATGAGTTTCTATGAAGGTCAGGTGAAATGGTAAATGTAAAATCCTTAGCACAGTGTCTGGCACATAGTAATCATCCATTTAATTTTAAATTAACTTTTTAATATAGGACGTCTTGAAGTATCATTACTAGGAAGACTTATAAAAAGGATACTCAAGCCAGTTGTGGTGGTGCACACATATAATCCCAGCACTTGGAAGGCTGAGGCAGCATGATCATGAGTTTGAGGCCAGCCTAGGCTACATAGCAAGACCCTATCTCAAAAAATAATAATAATAATAATAATAATGGATGGGGAATGTGGCTCAGTGGTACAACATATGCCCATATCCTTGAGGACCTGGGTTTGATCTTTAACACAAACACAAACACACACACACACACACACACATACACACACACACACACACATGATTCTTCATATCTATCCTTCTGATTTCTCTCAGAAAATCCTTTTGTTAATAGGATAGACACTCTTGAGAATCTCACTTCCACCTCTATTACATTTGTCTTCATTGTCATATTGCTTTTTCTTTTCTAAAATATTATCAAGTTATCCTCTGCCTAAGTAATCCAATTTTCTGATTTGTCCAATATATTAGTAATTGTTCTTTTTTTTTTTTAATTTAGCAACCACATTTATCACCATGGTTGGCTTGGTATAGATATTGGAATTCATTTAATGGACATTTCCTTTTGTTTCTTAAAACAATATTATTGAGCATTTCTAAGCACATAAAATAGCTATTTCAACAATATTACTTTTGTAGTAATCTATTTTAGGGAATATTTATTCATATTGCTAAGGATGTTCAGCAATTGGGAGTTGCATTCCTCTGAACCACAAGGTCTCTCCATAGTTCTCATGAACTTTTTTCTTTTACTTTTTTATAAAAAGGGAGATCTAAGATTACTCAGTGTGATTTATCAATTTATACATTCACTTAGCAAATATTTGTGAAGCCTTGCTTTATAGCAAATACTATGCGGGACATAAAACAATGGCCAAAATATTCACCTCTCTCACAGAACCCTTACAATCTACTGGGAAATCAGAGAGGTATAACAGACATGTAAACATAGTAGGCATTACAATAAGAACAAGTCTGCAATGTCCAAGAGCACTAGGAAAGAGTTCATTACCACAGGATCATGAAATGTTCAACAGACCAAGGAAGTAAGCAGCTTAGTCCTGGAAGTCAGGTATGAGTTAATCAGACAGCATCTCAGAGGAAAGAAGCCAAGAAGTAGGAGAGTTCCATGAAAGAAGGAATTCCACGTAAAGGCAACTGCATGCACAGAAGCCTGACACAGAAACTGTAGGTTATGTTAAAGAAAATAAAAATAAAAAACTTAGATAAAAAATAATAGCTAGCATTCATTAAGCACCTATGGAGTTCCAGGCACTCTCCCAACAACTGTGCCTGAATCTTCTCTTTTCATCCTTTCAGCACCTCAGTGAGGTATAAATTATCCAAGATTCCCCAGTGAAAAAAACAGATTTTGAGCCAAGAAAATCTGATTTTGGAGTTCATTCATTAGCTACTACATCATCCTGGATCTCTGAAGAAACTAAGCATGGTTGTGTACAGTGTGTGTGTGTGTGTGTGTGTGTGTGTGTGTGTGTGTGTGTGTGTAGTGTGGTGTGGTAGGTGGGGCAGAAGGGAAATAAGTGAAGAAATACTAGGCTGAAGATCATGAAGACTATTGTAGGTCAATTGAATTTAGGCTTTGCCCTGACAACACTGTGGAATAAATGCTGGAACTGTACAGAATGACGGTCATGAGACATCTGTGAGGCATATCTGAGTAGCCATGAGTCCTAGTCAGGGGTAAGGTCTGAGGTAGAGAGACAAAAATGTAAGTCACACGCTCATTGATGGATTGACAATCTTGGGAACAGGCAAGTCACCTGGAGAGAGCTAGTTAGAGGAAGTCAGTAGAACATCAGGACTCAGCAAAGAGGGCTATGGGTCATCAGTCAACAGGGTATGTGTCTCAGCAGCGTGGAAGGCAGGGGCCCAGGAATCTAAAGTCACATCAGTCAATCTAACTATGTGTGAACCTCACTCAGTGTACAGCTCCTAAAGCAGAAGCACACAAGGTGTGGGTGGTTGGATTCATGGTAGGCTGAGATTTTTATTAGCTAACTATCATAGAGAAAGGTGAGGGTAAGAGAATTGGAGGTGTCTCTCCAGGTAGGGGGATTATATTGGTGAACAAGGAAGAAAGTATAGGTTGAATGTTGCTTATTAAAAATACTTGGATACTTGGGACCAGAAGTATTTCAGATTTCAGATTTGCTTGGATTTTGGAATATTTGTATATATTGTTGTTGTTAGGTGCCATCAAGTCATTGTCCAACTCATAGCGAGCCTACATACAACAGACAAAACACTATTTTCATGTTTCTCTGCTATTCATAGGGTTTTCAATGGCTGATTTTTTGGGGGAGTGGATGGCCATGTCCTTCTCCCAAGCCTACAGCACCTGGTGTTCCCAAGCAGTTTCCCACCCAAGTACTAACCAGATCTGACCCTGCTTAGCTTCCAAGATCTGCTAGGATCAGATGCCACAGTGGTACGGCTACAGGCTATTTGCATATATATAGTGTAATATCTTGGAGACTGAAATACCAGATGGGATATCATGTTTCACATATAACTTATTCGTGTAGCCTAAAGGTAATTTTATGCAATATTTTAATAATTTTCACATGAAACAAAGTTTCATGGTATGGAATTTTCCACTCGTGCTATCATATTGATACTCAAAAAGTTAGATTTTGGAGCATTTCAGATTTCATAGTTTTGGATTGGGATGCTCAACATCTAAAACTTGAAAAGGCTAAGAGATGGAAAGAAAATGGCAGGTTGAGTTGATATGAGTTCTTGTGGAGCCAGAATTGTGGCAGAGAGTTACTTGGGCAAGTGAGTTGGAAGAGTGCACACAGTACTTATGGACAATGTATGAGTCTGGCTTTTGTTACTATAAAGAAATGCCTGAGGCTGATATTTCTTATAAAGAAAAGAGATTTACTTAGCCAAGATAGTTTTGGAAGGTGAAAGCCCCCACAGTATAGCACTGATAAAGGCATCACCACATGGTGGACAGCACCACAAATGTCCCCTGAGGGATCCCTTGAGCACCTCAAAGGCTGAAGTACATGTGCAAGAGAGATCACATCACCAGATGGGAAGCCAGAAAGGGATGCAGGGGTCAGGTTTGCTCTTATAACAATTCATTCTCCCAGGGACTTCCTTATTTGTTTTTGTTGTTAGGTGCCATTGAGTTGAGTCCAACTCATAGCAACCGTATGTACAGCAGATCGAAACACTTCTCAATTCTGTGCCAGGCACACAGTCTTATTTATATTTAAGCCCATTGTTGCAGACACTGTGTCAATCCATCTGGTGGAGGGTTTTCCTTTTTATCATTGACCTGCCACTCTCCCAAACATGATGTCTTTATCCAGGCATTGATCTCTCCTGACTACATGTCCAAAATATGTAAGACGTAGTCTGGCCATTCTTGCTTCCAAGGAGCACACTGGTTGCACTTCTTCTAGGACAGATCTATTGGTACTTTTAGTTGTTGTTGTTGTTGTTAGGTACTTTTAGTAGTCCATGGTATATTCAATAGACGTCTCCAGCACCATAATTCAAAAGCATCAATTTTTCTCCTGTCTCCCTTGTTCAATGTCCAGCTTTCACAACCATATGATGCGACTGAAAATACCATGGCATGAGTCAGATGCACCTTCGTCTTCAATGTGACATCTTTGCTGTTCAATACTCTAAAGAGATCTTTTGCCACAGTTTTTCCTAGAGCAATGCATCTTTTGATTTTTTGACTGCTGCTTCCACGAGTGTTGATTATAGAGCCAAGCAAAGCAAAATCTTAGACAACCTCAATCTTTTCTCCATTTATTGTGAAGTTGCATACTGGCCCAGTTGTAAGGATTTTTGTTTTGTTGATCTTTAGTTGCAACCCATATTGAAGACTGTGATCTTTGATCTTCATCAATAAGTGTTTTAAATTCTCTTCACTTACAGCAAGCAGAGTTGTGTCATCTGCATAACACAGATTGTTAATGAGTCTTCCTCCAATCCTGATGCTGCATTCTTCCTCATGAAATCCACCTTCTCAGATTATTTGCTCAGCATATAAATTGAAGAGATATGGTGAAAGTATACAGCTCTGATGCACACCTTTCTCAACTTTAAACCAGGCTGTGTTTCCTTGTTCTATTCAAACAACTGCCTCCTTGTTCATGTACAGATTCCTCATGAGTACAATTAGGTGCTCTGGTATTCCCATTTTCCTAAGTGTTGTCCATAATTTATTATGATCCACACAGTCAAATGCCTTTGCATAGTCAATAAACATGGACATCTTTCTGACATTCTCTGCTTTTGGCTAATATCCACCTGACATGAGCAATGATATCCCTGGTTCCCCACCCTCTTCTGAATCTGAATTCTGATTTTCTGGTAATTCCCTGTCTATATATTGGGGCAGTTGCTTTTGAATGATCTTTAGCAAAATTTTGCTTGCGTGCAATATTAATGATATTGTCCGATAGTTTCCACATTCTGTTGGATCCCCTTTTTGGGGAATAGGCACAAATATGGATCTCTTCCAGTCATTTGGCCAAGTAGCTGTTTTCCAAATCTGTTGGCATAAACATGTTAACACCTCCAGTGCTGCATCTGTTTGTTGAAACATCTCTATTGGTATCCCATCAATTCCTGGAGCCTTGTGTTTCACCAGTTCTTTCAAGGCAGCTTCCACTTCATCCTTCAATACCATTGGTTCCTCTTCATATGCAACCTCTTGGAATGGTTGGTCATCTACCAATT